>JZKD02S1674185.1:463253-476970 GCA_000966675.3 Picea glauca
TATAGCCATGTTCAATGAGTTGTCCTACACTTAGCAAATTATGTTTCAGATCTGGAACATGATAGACATTGTTTATGTCTTTCTTTACATTTTGTTTAGTAAGAATAGGAACAGTGCATTTTCCTTGAACTTTGACTAAAGAATCATTTCCAAGTGTAATATCAGATGAGAGTGAAGAGTCAATGCATTAAAGTAAATCTTTGTTACCTGTCATGTGATTGCTACATCCACTGTCCAGAAACCAGAGATCTTTAGGTTGTTCTTCAGTCTTGTTGCATGAGAGAAACATACCTCCTGAGGTTTCTCCCATATGATTTGACACATGTGCTCTGCCTGAGAGCTGATCTGCTTGCTTCTTCCTACATTCAGATTCATAGTGCCCATACTTTTTGCAGTAATAGCATTGTATGCTTGATTTCTCATTTGATCTTCTCCCTCTGACTCTTTGAGGCTGGAAATTCTAATGTTGATTTTGTTGTATGTATCCTTGGAAGTGTTGATTCGGTTGTTGTTGACTGTGTCCTCCACTAGAATGAGGATTTTTATGATTTCTCCCTCTTCCTTGGTGATCTCTGCTTCTTCCTTTGCCTCTCCCTCTGCTGAAGGAGAATTGAGTTTTGAAAGCATTGACGATTGACTCATCTGTGAGATGCAGTCTGGTCTCATGTGTCACCAGAGAACCAATTAATTCATTTGTTGAGAAACTTGACAGATCCTTGGATTCAAGGATTGCTATTACAACCATTTCAAATTTCTTTGGTAAACTTATGAGGATTTTCTCAACAATGCGTTGATCAGTGATGGTTTCACCAGTCAGTCTGATCTAGTTCACGATGCCCATGACTCTGGTCATGAACTGATCCACATTTTCAGAATCTGTCATCCTTAGAGTCTCGAATTGCATCCTCAAGGTCTGTAGTTTAATTGTTTTGACCCTGTCATTTCCTTGGTAGGAAGATTTAAGGATGTCCCAAGCCTGTTTTGAAGTACCAGCACCTGTGATTTTTGAGAAAATCGAGTCATCCACAGAATTTTGAATCCAAAAATTAGCTTTATTTTCTCTGTTTCTCTGCATTGCCTGAGCAATTTTCTGCTGATTAGTCATGGAGGACAGGTCTGCTGGATCTGGTTCCACATATCCATGATCCACTGGATCCCAGCACTCTTGTGCTTGCAAGAAGGATCTCATCCGAAGAGACCAGAACTCATAATTCTTTCCAAGAAGAATCGGACCCTGAGTTGGTCCTAAATTGCTAGACGTCACCATCTTTTAAAGAATTCATCAAGACAAGAAAAAAGAAGAAAAATTCTTACGTACCTGTCTTTTTTCGCTTAGAAAACCAGTTCTGTTGCTTGCTTGCAGGTATTTCGGAAGTGTGCAATTCAGGCTTTCATGAGAGTTGACGTCGCGAGTTTAGAACTCTTGTCCCAGAGTTTCTGAAACCGCGAACTCCGAAATGTCGATTTGTCGAAATGGCGTTAACTTCAGTTAGCCCGTTGGGCTATACCTCTGGTCCACATGACCTCTCCTGATATGACTGCAGTCCTTTTCGGGGTTTCGCGACTCAAACGCACGACCTCTTGGTCTCTCGACTCCCAAAAAGCCGATTCCTGAAAATGTCGATGGCCTTCGCTTGCGGGACTTTCCCCGAGGGCCTAGATTGTTGCCACGTGTCCCCTCAAGATGGATGGTCCTCATCGTTTCATGATTTTGCGACTTGCGACTCCAAATCCTCTGTCAACTTGAAACCCCGGTATGCGAAATACCGACGATTTCCTTGATCTCCGCCACGTGTCCCAAGCAAATGGACGGTTGTGATCTTTTTGGGATGTCGGGACTTTCATCGTGGAGTGTCGCGACCTTTCGTCAACAAGACCTCCGATATCCCGAACTCCGAAATGCCGAAATGATGGCACTTGGATCTGCTACCACCTATCCTCTGAGATGGACGGCTCACAATCCTCTCGGGATTTCACGATTTGTGATGTCGGGATTTCGTGTATCGGGGTTTTGGAGAGCAGTCTTCTTCACTCGTCCACATCTTGATCCCCAATTTTGCGATTGGATACGATCGACGGCTCACGATCTATCGCAATCCAAGGTTCCAGAATAACTCGTGATTTTGTGATTCGTGAATTCTCACGGAAGTCTTCTGACCTTTACACCTTGCGAGTCAGTGAAATGCCGAGATCTCGCCACGTGTCTCTTGATAGACGGTCCAGATGATTTCGAGATTTCGCGACTTCTCAAGTCGAAATTTCTCCTGTGCGCTCTAGAGGACTAAACCCCGTGCACTTTCTCTCGGATCCAACGGTTGTCGGTCCTCTGCACAAGATCTAACGGCTGAAATTCTTTTTCCTTTTTCGCGCTCTCCTCGTCCCTTCTGAACTGGATTTCCGCCTCAGATCTTTTTGAAGGACGGATCTTACTACTGCAACGATTGGTCTTTGCTCCTTAGATGCGATCTTTGCTGCATTTGAAATAATTTTCTCCTGCGGAAAAAAAATTCGTGATTCTTTCAAAGATTTGAAAGAATTTCACGAGTTCTTTGAAGCTTAGCATTTTCTGCTGCAATCTTTGACGGATTTGAGAGAATTCTCGTAAATCTTTAAATGATTTTGCCTTTTGCAGGAATCTTTAACGAATTTGAACGAATTCTTCGAGTCTTCAAATGTTCCTGCATCCTGCAGCTCTTCTTCATGAATCTTTTATGATTCTTGAAAATTGTACAAGAATCTTTACTGTTTCTTCCTTCTCAGTCTTCGCTTCCTTCTCGTGTTTCTTCTCCTTGAAACTTTCGAGCGTAGTACGCTCTGCGACCTCGCGTGAGCTTCTTACGCTGATCTTTTGAGTGTATGACGGTCTGCTTCCTCGTGGAAGTTTCCTGCGAGGATCTTTCGAGAGTATGACGGACAGCTCTCCAAGCCTTGTGAAAAGTCTGTGTCGAATGCTCTCAAGATCCGTGTAAGCTTTGCGTTGTTTGAGGATCATTTTGCTCTCCAGACTGTGTGAAGAGGCTTACTGCTGAAGCTTTGATACCATGAAAAGAATAGAACAGAAAACAGTATATTAGAATATAAGAAGAAGATATGAAGAAGTTCTGAAGTAGTAAGTTATGCAAAGGGAAATAGCTGAGCTAAATAGGCTCAAGCAAAACAAGAATAGAAAGTACATCTGGCCAGGACAACTGGCAGTGTACAGTCAGCCTATTGAGGTTACATTATATTTAACAGAGACACCGGAGCAGAGAATGCAACTAGGGTTAGGGTCTCATATTTTTTGGATAAGAGGGGAGCGCAATAATCAATGGGAAAGAGATGCGAACAGGATTGAACTGTAGGCTTAGGGTTTTTGGGGTGTGAGGAGTAAGAGCTGGGTTCCTGGGCTTGGGGAGGGCATCGGAGCGGGGATCCAGATATGTACAGGAGAAATCAGCAAGTAAATTATAGCTATAGCTATGTATAGGAGAAAGTGGTAACCTTATTATAGCTATCGACTTTTCACCATTATATCTAACTACTTCACTATTGATGTTTATATCTAACCTCCCAGCATCAAGTACACCTCACAAAACTTTCGAGAATATTAATTAAAACAAGCAACTACATTAATATTGCATGTAGCAGTGCAAATGCTTCTTCCTTCAATGTCCTTGAAGAAGCTTCATTCCCATATATCTGCACACATATCAATATGTAACAATATTATGGTTTCCCTTTTTATATACAAAACCCTACAGAACAGACTAAAATTTTAAGAATAATATAAATGTAATAATTACCAGCCAAGCATCATAGTGGTGGCCTCTGGATTGGTTCCAGGACCGTCTTTAAATGTGGAGTGATCCACAATCCTGAGACTATCAACTCCCTTCACCTGATATCTCTCGTTAACCACAGACCCAACGTGACATCCTCCATGGAAATGCCACATTGTGTTCACAGTATCACGACAGAACTGAGCCATGACTGCATCGTCCCGTGTGTTATTTGGCATCGTTGTCCCAATGAAGTGAAATCCATTAGCGGTTGCGCCATTAGAGGACTCACTACCTGTTGCGTATGCAAATCTCCTCGGAGACCGTGTGTTGAGGAGTTTAGCGATCATCCTCGCGCCTTGCATGCATCTTTGCAGGTCCAGAGGGTGGGAATGATCATCCTCGCGCCTTGCATGCATCTTTGCAGGTCCAGAGGGTGGGAATAATAGTTGTATCGAACCTAGGGATTGTCTCGAGGATTCCTGCTACGTAGCCAAAGCTCTCCCTAGACAATGGAAACGCCAGCTTCTCAAATATGTTTCAGAAGCTTACGAGGATCCGATCTAGCTTAAATAACGGTGACTATCAGAAATACATATCAAGGAGATGCATTAGTTGTAGCTTAAATAACGTTGAATGAGCCATTGGCGTACAGATTATGTATCTCTGATAGACCGTAGCCATGGATAGCGCGTGACGTCCCTTATGCTAAGGAGCCACTTCTTTGCATTACTTACAAACATTCAATAGTTGTTCATCCTAGTAAGAGGACAGTGATGGAGGTGTGTGGGTTCGATATTAATTTCCTGGTGTCGCTGCCTCTCTCAAGGGTGCCTCCATCCCTGACCAGGTCCGCTAGGCCGTGTTCTTACACAGAAACCATGTCGGGTGATACGGGAAGGGGATCACTTCCCACATGGAGTAAGGCATGAGTGTGCAAAAGTGCTTCTAGGATTCTTTCTCAACGTGTTATTAAATTAATCCATCTGTAAGCAATAAAGATAGATGGGCTTAGTGTGTCAATATGATATAGAGATTTCACTTTTCAAGACACTCTACCTTTCTACAAGTCTCAAGTCACATATTATGCATGCAATCCTTTGGACACGTCAAAGGATCATTGTTCTCCTAGTCAAGACACACGGGTTCATGACAAAATATTTTATTTTGCAAATAATTCAATGTTTTGGCCTTGTTCCAGATCACAGCTTTCTTCAGAATTTATCTTCTTGCCAGATTTCATCAGGTTGCATACTCTTTCGAAAATCTTAAAACTAGGGTTTTTGCAGTAAGGGTGTTGTACTACATGATCAAACAGTGGTGGAAGCTGATCTTGTGGTGTTCGGTACTGGTTACGATAGTGAAAAAAAAACTGAAGAGACTACTTCCAAAGATTTTTGCAGAAATGCATACTGATAAGTTCGGACCCCGAATGCCTAACTCACTTTTCTGCTGAGAATAAACAGGGGGCTCATCCATCCACACATTCCTCATCTGGAAATTCTTGGCTATCCAGAATGTTTATCAAATCTGCATTCTACTGAAATGCGTAGTCAGTCGCTGGCCCATTTTCTGTCGGGCAAATTTGTGGTTCCAAGTATCAAGGAAATTGAGGCAGATACAGACAACCACTCCAAGTATATGAAGAAAATTACACCCTTCTATTCGAAGACTTGTCTGGACACTTTTCAGATATGGGACAACGATACCCTTTACAGAGACATGAGACGGAATCCAATGAGAAAGAACAATTGGTTTTGCGAGATTTTCTCTCCATACGCTAATCTTGATTATCCAGAGTCTGCAGAAATTGTTTGTGTATATTAAACGTTCGAACAAGATTTCTTAACTTGCTTCTGATTGTTTTCAGTCGTTGAAAATCTCTAAACTGCATACCCTTCTTCATATTTAACTGCATCTGAATGAATGATCGCGTGAAATTAGCATTGTAAGCACTTCCAAAAGTATTCAATTTATCAACTTGGTCTTTACACTGTGATAATCCTTGTCAAACAAAATCCTTCGGGCCTGTCACTGTTTGCAGAATGTCCGAGAGGCAGTAAAAGCATCTATGTATACAAAAAATACTAGAGCCATACAGAGTGTTGAGATTGCAAGAAATGATAATTTAATCCTTGAATTCTAATGGGATTACATCAATCCGTGCGTTCTCAGAATGGGATTGAATCCATGAGGAAAAAGAAACGTATCAAAAGTATTGGATTCAGCAACTTGGTCTTTATACCCATTGAATCCTTATCAAAATGGTTCATGTCAGTCGTTGTTTGCAGCATGTAAAGGATATCAAATACATCTAGGTATACGAGAATACTCCAGCCATACATGCTAAAACTTGTTAGATATATATGGTGAAAAGTCAATAGCTATTCATCTTTTGTGCCCTATTTTCGTATAAATTTGGATTCTCGTGGCTTCTCAGGATAGGAGAAATTGTTTACATCAAACAGTATGTGCATATTCGGGTAGACGTGGCAGATGCTCGCGAGCTGGATATGTTTTTGTTATCGTTTTGAATCCTGCCTGATATGTACTTTTTTAAACCCCAACCCTAAATTGACATCTTTACTCTTTATATCCACATATTTCTTGCAAATCTGGTTTCTCCTCGTTTCTCAGCACATAGGCATTGTTTACATCATATGTTCTGTGTATGTTTGGTTAGAAGCAGTAGATTCCCACGGACAGGATGTGTTCTTGTTATCGTTTACAATCCCTCGGGATATGTTCTTGTTATCGGTTACAATCTATTTGGATAGAGTGTTTTAGCCGGTTTGGATTTCAGGGTGAGAACACATGACCAGGGTGACATCCTTAAGGGCTGGTTATATACATACGTATTTGTTTCTATTTTCTTTCCTCAATTAAATCTTTTTTCCCTTAAATATATCTATTAAGTCACCCAAGCAACCAAGGAACCAGATTGATTCAGAAAATCACCAATTCAATATGGTGTCATTTTGTGTTGTCATGTTAAGCTCTGACGAACACTATTCTATTCCCGGGAATAGTAACCCACCTATTTTGTAATGGCCAGTTTCAGGGAAGTCTATGTTTGTTTATTTTGGTTTCTGAAACCCACAACCTAATCCAAATGGGTTTAAATGAATTCCAACCAATTGGTGGAAAGGTTATGCAAATGATGAACCTGCTAAGATCCAACGCCTATTGCAAGCTGAGGATATGCAAAGCTTTATAACTGATGCACAGGCTGTTGGGTTCTGTTATTATTTTAATATTTGGCTAGTGAAAATTTATGCAAGAATATTTGATACCCAACTTTTTGTTTGGTTTGTTTGTTGATTAAGCTTGTTGTTATTGAGTCTGGGTCTTTCATTGGATATTCTATGTTTATTTTCATGCTTTTATGTTCTTCTTGATCTAGAACTTTGTTTTACTGAAGTGGCAGAACTGGCTTAATGCTATAATTGAGGCCAAAACTTTTGTGTAAATGATGTAATTTAACTACTTCTGAATTTTATTGATGTGAATTTTATTGATGTCTTAAAATTCGAGCTTTTTAAAACTGATGCACAAGCTACTTCGTTTGCTCCACATATGTTTTTGTAGCTTATGGGTACATGTTTCTGGTTGTTTCCTTCCCATTTGGGCTTTGATGTTGGTGGTCTTTATGTCTAGGATAAGTGAACAACATCTGCCTATTAAAGTGCCAGAAATGTTTTTGCTTCGATGGTGATTCTTTGGTAGAAGGCAAGAGCAGATGATGCATTTCGAAACAATCCAACACCTAAGTTTTGAGGGACAAACTATGACTTGTGAAAGCTGATGCGCTACCTGAGCCCTAATTAGCTTGAGTGGCTTAAGGAATTGTTGATCTGGGTTTTTCTCACATTAAATATATTAGGCTTTACTAACCATTGCATCCAAATGTCTCCTTTTGCGTTTTACATTTTTTGTTTGTGTAATAGGCAAGATATCACTGAAGAGCCTTTGAATAATTGTCTCTTTTTGCGTTTTACATTTTTTGTTTGTGTAATAGGCAATATATCACTGAAGAGTCTTTGAATAATTGTCTCAACTATACCTCCGATTACCTGTGGTTAGTTTTTGTATCGTGCCATTGATTTTCCCTATAACAGCCATATGTACAAATGCAAACTGCCTTCCCATAGAAGTAATATTAGGCTTTAGCGACCAGTGTATCTACATGTCTCCCTTGACATTTTCCATTTTTGTTTGTGTAATAGGCAATATATGAATAAGTTTCTCAGCTGTACCTTTGACTGTGTAATAGGCAAATGTCTCCCTTGACATTTTGCATTTTTGTTTGTGTAATAGGCAATATATGAATAAGTTTCTCAGCTGTACCTTTGACTGTGTAATAGGCAAAGCTTTTTTTATTTGACTAAGTATTAAAAAAAAGTACTTTTGACTGTGTAATAGGCAAATGTCTCCCTTGACATTTTGCATTTTTGTTTGTGTAATAGGCAATATATGAATAAGTTTCTCAGCTGTACCTTTGACTGTGTAATAGGCAAAGCTTCTTTTATTTGACTAAGTATTAAAAAAAAGTACCTTTGACTGTGTAATAGGCAAATGTCTCCCTTGACATTTTCCATTTTTGTTTGTGTAATAGGCAATTTATGAATAAGTTTCTCAGCTGTACCTTTGACTGTGTAATAAGCAAAGCTTCTTTTATTTGACTAAGTATTAATTTTTTTTAAAGCAAAAAAAAATTAACAATCCAAAGCCTAAAAGCTAGAGATATTTAGCACGGAGTCCCTTCCATCTAAATGCAAAAATTCCTTCCATAAAAAAAAAATTGAATGCCACATTTATCTCCGTTAATTCTGCTGTGTTCTAATGGGAGACAATATGCAGTGCATCTTAATGGGACACGACGCCCATACCTTTTAGCCTACACCCATTTTGACTAACACGCTGTCCATAATCTCTGTTACCACCTTGTTCAGTTGTCCACTGCTTTCAATGGTACTAGTAAAGTGGTAACCAGGGATGATTTTAAGGATGGAAATTTATTTTAAAATGTAGAAATCTTGGCAGTGGTCCACTGCTTTCAATGGCACTAGTAAAGTGGCAACCAGGGATGATTTTAAGGATGGAAATTTATTTTAAAATGTAGAATCCACTGCTTTCAATGGTACTAGTAAAGTGGCAACCAGGGATGATTTTAAGGATGGAAATTTATTTTAAAATGTAGAAACCTTGGCGGTGGTCCACTGCTTTCAATGGCACTAGTAAAGTGGCAACCAGGAATGATTTTAAGGATGGAAATTTATTTTAAAATGTAGAAACCTTGGCGAATGATTTTAAGGATGGAAATTTATTTTAAAATGTAGAAACCTTGGCGAATCTTACTAATCTAGTATATACAAATCTATTATTTATAGTTTTATCACTAATCTATTATTTATAGTTTTATCATAAATGTGTTTCTTGATGTATTTTCCTCTCATAAATTTATGTGCCATATTATAAAGTTGATGTTGATAGTTTAAATTGGTTTTTTATATTAAAAAGTTATATATTTCTTTTAAGGTGTAAAATAAATTATAATTTGTTTATTAAAATGTGTTTATCTCTTAAATTTATGTTCCATATTATAAAGTTGATGCTGATTGTTTAAATTTTTTTTCTTAAATTTATGTTTCATATTATAAAGTTGATGTTGGTTGTTTAAATTTTTTTTCTTATATTAAAAAGTTATGTAAGTTATATATTTTTCGAAAATGATAAAACATATTAAATTAAGTTGATGATCATGGTTTAAATGGTTTTTCTAATATTAAAAAGTTATATATTTTTTTGAAAGGGGTAAAACATATTATAATTTATTTAATTGTTAAAATTTGTTTTTTTATATGTTTTTTTTATAAATTTAAATTTATGTTTCATATTATAAAGTTGATGTTGATTGTTTAAATTGTTTTTTTTTAAGTTATATATTTCTTTCAAAGTTTTAAAATTTATTATAATTGAGTTGTTTTTCATTGGAAGGATAATTTCTTTTATTGAATGAAAACCAAGTTGATTTGTAAAAGTGTAGCAATTCACTTCTCCCAAATGTTAGTTTTTTTATTTTCTTATTTTTAGCCAATTATAACCATGTTGATTTGTAGAAGTGTAGCAATTCACTTCTCCCAAATGCTACGAAGCTAATAGGAATGGACATTGTAATTGAATATATGAAGGCAATACAAGATAAAACGGCATATCAATGGTGTCGTGTGACCATTAAGGAAAATAGTTTTTTAATGATTTTTTTTAGTAAAGAGATTAGTGTAAACTAGTAACGTCAATGGTAATAGGTTAATAAAAATTAACCAGCAATTATTCAAAAGGTGAAAAGATGCATCATAGGAAGACTTATGGTATAAAAATACAACAAATAGAGATACAAGATTTAATGTGTTCAATATTCAATTCAACACATTGTCGAGAACAATTTTACAATTTCTAAGACAAGTCGTGGTATCAAAAAAAGTATATGAACCAACTTTTTTTTTTTTTTGCAAAACAATCATATTTCGAGGGTAAAGAACAATGATCTTTCACATAAACTGGTACTTGAAAAGTAAACATGCAAAAGCAGGCATCTGATTGGTTGTTCTGAGTCCTATCCCCAAACCCTCCCTATAGTTGATACCTCTCATGTGTGAGGCAATGTAAATCAATCGTCACATATGTATATGGAATTTTCAAAGGGCCATTCCAATTGGTATGTATGGACGTATGAGAGATAATGGGATTTCTTGGAGGCAAGGGCGCAATCATGGTAGCTCTCTTATTTTATTTATTATTATTATTTTAAGTAATTTATTTTTATGTTTAGATTTACATTACATCACACTCACACTCAATGGTAGAATGCATCTCTCAAATCATTTTATTAAGTAAAATTTATTTTATTAAGTAAAATTTAGGGGGGCAAAAAATCAAGTACTATAATCGGAAAGAGCGAAAATATGTATTCATTTCCTTAAGCACGGTATAGTATCAACTTCACTTCTATATTTTGTCTATTTTCCAACTTGTGTTTAAAATAGTCAAATATAACTACTACAGCCCTATGTGAATCCTTCTCCACTCAATTTTATAGAGCCCTAATCAAGGGTCGTAACCTTGTTGCTCTCTATCATGAATGACGAATGAAAGCATGTAAAGCCAAAGTGGTCTGGAAGAGCATTTCTTTTAGTGCCCTTTCCACTCTATTTAATTGATGGAAGAGAGAACAGTAATCATCACACATGACATGTCCAATGCAAGAAAAGGTGAACTTCTATCTTGCAAGTGGAGTAAATAAGTGTAGATTCATAGGAAGAAAATGGGCATCTACTTATCCCTCTTCCCACATACCACATCTGTTATGTTGCTTAGCCATCTAGATCGAGAATATGTTAAATACAAAGGTACATGATTACCTGGAAACTACAAATATAGGTTCCAACACGGATTGGCTATGGTTGTATCTCACCTCTATAAATATTTCTCTACTCCATAATCTAAAGGATAGTCAAAGATTTATGAGAGCTTTGCATTTTAAACCCCAAATAGTTGTCTTTAAAGAGTTTTGAGTTTATGTATTTTCCTCATTTGCTTTTATTGATGCTATTGCTATCACTTAAACTAAAATGGCAAAGTGGTTCATTTTCTTTTCCATTCACCTTATAATCTATGGAGTGGATATGGTTCCATACTTGTCTTAGAAAGGGCATTTTGGATAGTGGTATGATTATTACATTAGGTGTGAGGGGGATCCCTGATGATTTTTGGAATGCCCCTCAAGCTACATTTTCCATCTTGCATGATTCCAGTTGCAAAATCTTTCACGAAAAATATTAGCAAAATGCAAAGTGAGTGGAAAACCACAGATCTTAAAATAGTTATGTTTTGAAAAAGGTGATTAGTGGTTATATTTGGGTCCCAAATATGGTAGTGTTGATGTTAATATGTTATTAAGTATTGTCTGGCTAAATTTTGCTATGAGTTTTCTATATGCAATGTTGCTCTTTTATTCTGAATGAAAGAGTTGATGAGTTGGTCCGATTGGTGTCATTTAACCTATAATTTTAAAACATGGTTATAATGTAGAAACCCTGCCATTTGGCCTATAATTTTAAAACATAGTTATAGTGTAGAAACCTTTCAAAATTTCTAGTTACAAAAGTATATGTAGTTAATTGTGTAGATATAACATTATTAATCTCCCTTTTGTTCTCTAGTTTTATCAATTCGATTTCTATTGCTTTTCGTATTTACTTGTATTATTAATATTGATATTACTTGAACCAACTAGTCTTTTCAACTAGTCAAGGTAGTTACATTCACCTAAGAACCCATGGAGTGGATGCTTCCATAGTCGTTGTAAGAATGGTCATTGATATGGTCGTATGACTATTGCTTTGTGTACAACATGTCCCCATTTGACCATGAATAATAAAGAAACCATTCTTTAAAGTAGATTTTTGAAATGTTACTTTTTTAATCTAGAATTTTGATATGTTTAGTAGGGTCATCATAAAAACACATGAAATGTTAAAGTGTTTTAAAAAATTGTTTAATATCAAAAAGAATTAATTTTGATATGTTTAAGAGGGGTTATCATAAAAACACATGAAATGTTAAAGTGTTTTAAAAAATTGTTTAATTGAAAAAATGTTGAAGTGCTTTTTCATGTTAAAGTGTTTTAAAAAATTGTTTAATCGAAAAAATGTTGAAGTGTTTTAAAAAAATATTTAATTAAATTTTTTTTAATAATATATAATGAATGATAAATTTAATGTTATGTTGCAAATTAACCATTCTTAAAAACAATGAAAAATTGTTCTCCTCATCTTACGCTTTACCTATTTATACTACTGTATTTATTTTATAATAAAATTTTCATTTAATAGGAAAATAATACGTTTTACCTATTTATACTATTATGTATTTATTTTATAATTTTATTTTATTTATTTTATAATAAAAATAAAATAAATAATGTATATTATTTGTATTTATTTTATAATTTTATTTTATTTATTTTATAATAAAAATAAAATAAATAATGTATATTATTTGTATGTATTTTATAATAATAAAAAAAATTATTTAATAGGAAAATAAAATAAATAATGTATATTATTTGTATGTATTTTATAATAAAAAAATTATTTAATAAGAAGAAAAAATAGTAAAATGTTATTGAAGGTGAGCAATGTATGATACACTTATTTTAAAGTTAATAAAATCTATAAAAGTATATTATTTTATATGTATATTTAAAATTTTGTTAATTTTTTTTAGTGTGATTGGATTTGGAGGATTTTGTTTTGTAAGGTGGTTAAGGTTTGAAATTTATAATAGTTGAGAGGAGACATCCAAAAAAATCTAGCCATGTTAAAGGTTTGTGTGACCTTAGTCAAATGCAATCCTCAAATGATTTTGACTACTTAGATATCCCTCGATCATTATTTCTTAGACTACATATTAATTCTACAAGTAAAAAACAGACTAACAAACAAAAATATATATATTAAAAATCTTATTTATCTATCAATTTAATTAAAAATATATACTTTTAAAATTTAAAAATCAAAAATCAAAAAAAATAAAGTATAAAAATATTAATTATATTATATCTAAAGACTACAAATCAAAATAAAATAAACTATAAAAGTGATTAATTATATTATAATTTATGAATAACATTGAAGACTAAATGGGACAAAGAAAATAACTAAAGACAAATGGATTTATCTTCATAAGATAATTAAGTGAAAAAAAAAATAATATAATTGTAGAATTAAAGTAAATGATTGTTTGATTAGAAGTTTATGGCATAAACCCAACATATGGGTGAGCACGAAAATTGACATGTAATAATTCCTAAGTCACACATATCAATATTCTTCACATATGGGCTAGCACGAAAATTGACCTGCAATAATTCCCAAGTCACACATATCAACATTCTT
>JZKD02S1674185.1:478797-514527 GCA_000966675.3 Picea glauca
AGGAGAGATTATCATATTAATGTTGTTAATAAGAAATATTAAGATATTGCAATTAGAATTATTTTGTTTAAGAAATGATTTACCATTTTGATTATAACCTCTTACCATGACTCTTGAAATGATGGTAGGCCTATACATTTTGAAAAGAGGAGGAGTAAATCCTCATAATCTCAAGCACACAAAACATTATATATATATATATATAGAGAGAGAGAGAGAGAGAGAGAGAGAGAGAGAGAGAGAGAGAGAGAGAGAGAGAGAGAGAGAGAGAGAGAGAAACAAATGAAGAAAAAAAATTAGGTGTAAGTGTTTAAAGAATGAAGGATACAAGTTATATTTTTGTGTAGCATTTCTTTTTGCAAGCACCTATAATATCGTGGATGGCATTCAAACAAATGTTTTATTTTTTCTTGCACTAGTAGGACATAGCATGATAACAGATTGTAAATGGACATCATCAGAAGAATTCTAAGAAACCAGAGGAATCCATGATGCATTTACTCACATATGGAGCACATGGTCATGGAAATGATATATGGAAGAAGTTTATTGATTTGAGAACAGTTAAAATGTGTCAAATTGACAAAGCATCTACAACATGATTATTCGTTCTTTCTCATTGAGATGTATGCATTGTACTTCATGTTTGCATAACTTTCAAATGAGAAGGACATTATTCACACTCTTGTTATTGATGTGATGCATGATATTGATGTGAAGGTTAACTTGTCATTCAACTTTTCCAATGTCAATGGTTTCCTTGGATAATGTAATATTTAAATCAACAACAATATACACAAGCTATATACAGATGAAAGTAATGGGGAAATGCACAACAAGAGAAATCCAAAAAAACAATAGCAAACATAAAGCAATTTCTATCAAAAAAAGCAACGCAGATGCGGTGCAATATATGATTCAAATGCATATGTAAAATAACAACAACCATGAAACATGTTCTAGAAATTATTATCCCTGAATTTGAAATAAATCAAGAACAATCTACAAAAGTTCACCTATGCATTAGAAAAGGGTGAGGAAAACAATTCTTCCAAATGATCGATGCAGCAAATAAAGAAAATAAAAACTCACTCATATGCGGTTGGATACTTTGTTTATGAATACCTAAAAGGCTTGGTATGCCCCACCTTCATCTGAGTCTCCACCTTCATCTAAGTCTCGGAAACCTTATCCCTAGGGTTGACAATATATACCTACCTTCCCTGGAAACCTTTTGTTAATATTAGGGTCCTCATTACTTATCAAAAATAAATTTTGTGGAAAGATCCTTCTAATACACACGAAGGACCACACAACATCCTTCTTTGACCAATCCCCCAATAAACCCTTTATTTGTAGCACCTTTTGAACCCAAACTAACCAATTTCCCAGTTGGTGAATGAAATTTTTATATTTTCCAATTGTTTTCAATAGCATGCACAATAATCCAACAATCATTTTCCATGGCTTGTAGAAAAATAAATGCAAAAGCGTGTTATTAACTAAAAAAACCAATGGGGAAGGTTACATTGCAACAAAAATCAATTCAAGAAACTTAATAAGCAAAATTGAATAAAGAGATGTGGTGCATTATAAAATATTTACTCCAACAAAGGTTTAATTTCTAGAAGTTTATATCCAATTAGAAAGAGGTTGCACATGACCACAAATTGTAGATACATAAATGCAAGAGCATGTGCTATTGACTAAAATCCAATTGGGAATGTAACCTTCCAAGCTTTGAAGGTATTGAATATAGGTTTATAATTTTCAAGATGTTTGATTACCTCAATGAAGTGTTAAAAATGTCTCTCTAATCTTAACAAATATAATTTTAACTAAAACACCAAATCAAGATGTTTGTCAAGGTAACAAGAGAATGGATCGCCTATTTTGATTGACAGATTATTTGAGAATCGCTAAAATGAATAGCAATACAAGCTAAAGTTGCATGAATGGTGGCCATTTTCAATGATCAATATTTGTAAGTTTTATGAAAAGGAAATAGCAACCCTTGTACATGCACAACATAAAATTTACACATTCAAACTAAGGAATAATGCACATGACCAACTTGTAAAATTTTCAAAATTATGGTAACCATGTTAGCAAAGTGAAAATCCTTGTAATACCAATGTTGTGCAACTTCCACTCAACCTTTTGTTAATGCATTAGCCCCACATTTATTGAGGTGGAAGAACATCCCCAAAGGGAATGCATGGATACCTCATTAATCCCCCTAGTCTCACCCTAGTCTAACATTTGTCCAACCAGGCAAGGGTTTCTTCGAGTCTGTAATGCCCCATATTTTGACCTTAGATAGTTAGAACTTTGATTTTGCTCATATTAGTAATTTGATGCTTAGCAATTGTATGGGATCAATTAGATTGATAAAGATATTTGAGATTTGTACATCTGGACCTATTTATGTGTTGCATGATATTATTTTTACTGTTATATGCTCATCATGATTATAGATTTTGATTTGTTTAAACATGCAAATTAAAATGTGAAATTTTGGTACATGGATGCCAGTTCAAAGTTATGTTGTGAATGTATAACAGATGCGAGGTATGATGTAAATAAGCATACATTTCTTAATTTAATGTCAATACAAATATGGATTATCATATGAAAATTGTGATGTATATGCATGGATATGAGTTATTAGTGAACTAACCTACAGGTTGATGAGCTATTTGATAGCCAAGTTATTGTAATGATGAGGTAACCTGGATGTCATAGACATCAAGAAGATAGTGTACGCTATAAGTAGTACTTATTATTTAATTTATGATTCAAAATATTGCTATGATGTGTGGTAAGTGTAGTTTTGACAAGACACACAGTTTTCCCAGAGTGATTGTTTGATGACATGACTCTAAGAACAGTAGTTGCACAGTATGGCTTGATGTAGGGTGTTGACCCTAGTTCTATGAGAAGGGGTGGAGGTATTTCCCACCGTTTACCCTCTCAAACCTAGAGTCGTGGGAGGGTTGTGTGAAGTCACGCTCCCCTAGACG
The DNA here is from genome assembly GCA_000966675.3 of Picea glauca. NCBI lineage: Eukaryota > Viridiplantae > Streptophyta > Pinopsida > Pinales > Pinaceae > Picea > Picea glauca. Next base: position 481,821 of record JZKD02S1674185.1, read on the forward strand.
TGTGATGATGACTACTAGTTTCCTGTTGGAGAAGCTTGGTCGAGATGTATGACACTTCCGCTCATGGATTCTATCTGGAGTTAGGTCAATATAGTTGACACTCCAGCTTAGTCCAGCATAGGAAAGGATGGGATGGAAGATGGAAGTAGGTTAGGAAGGAAGGATGCTTTGATGTTAGTTGAGAATATTGATTGGAGATTAGATGTGCCACTAGTGTTTACTCACTTGGGTCCTACCATGTTTAAAACCTTCTTTGATTCCATTTTTATATTTTAAGTGTGATAATGAGTTATTGATGAATTATTGTAATTTTATTCGCTAAGATTATTAAATGATGCATTCACTTGATTTGTTGGCAGGCATGCCTTAGTGTGATCATACATGAACTATGCACTAGAGGCAATGGTCGTTTATCGTTAGCACATGCATAAGATATGTGTCTACTAGCTACGCACACATACCCTGCACATGTACAATAGTAGAATTAATTAACGTATTAATTATTAAAGTAGAGTATTAACTATTTAATTGAATGGTTTAATGACTATGTGAATAATATTGCATACAAAATATCTAGTAGCATTAAATATCTCTTTGACTTTGATTGATGGTTGGTATGAGGAATTAAATGAGTATGATGGGTTGTCATGTACATTTTGGGGGGGTATTGTCAAATTGCATTTATTAGCTAGCATGAGAAGAAAGACTTTGCATTTTATTTATTGTTGTTTTATGCAAGTTATTTATATTTTAGTTTTATTTTAAACTCTTCCCAAAAATCTAGATAAGGGAGGCTGATGGCTAATAATGAGGGTGGTTGAGGAGACTTGGGGAGGGGGAAATTGATACTTGATAAATAGAAGAGGAGGTTGAGAGGTTGGGAAATTCTTGGAAGATATAATTCGTGTGATAGTCTTCTTAGAGCATTTGTGCTTTGTTGTTCTTGGAGTCATAGGCACAGAGGGCCAAGAAACCAAAAGGTTTGTTGGAGCTAGGAAGTTGGCTATGCTCCTAGTTGGATGGGAGGATTCCATTATTTCCCTCTAGGCAAGTGGAAAGAGGAAATGCTTGGAGGCATCTTCCTACTATTGGTAGGACTACATTGCAAATGGTCATCTTCAACATACTAGGGAGGAGGTATTTTACTTGGTATATTCTGTTATGTTTCTATTTAAATATTTAAATCGTAAAGTTAACTTCTTATTTGTTTCTTCTTTGTATTTAGATTCATATATTTGTATTCAAATTTGAAATATTTAGCATTGGAAAAATGTAAAAGAGTTTTGAGTATGTTGTAGGTTATTCCATCCATGTGTTTAAATTATCAAATATTATTTCATATCTCATGGGAGGTGTTACAAAGTCCATTCAACCAAAATTCATATTTATGCTCATTAACAATAGCACCCAAGGTCATGTAGATGTATCCTAAGAGTCTAGAGATTTATAGGGTCCACATAGGGTCTTTTTTTGTTGGAGGACCCACCCAAGATTAATCGTGTTATACGGAGCCCCATTTGGAGAGATTATCAGTGGTGCTACAACAATTATATTTTTGAGTTCAACAATGGAAAGCTCTACCAAATTATACATGAGTGTATGCCTTTGGCTCATATTTTGCACAGACAATGGGGTAGCTTGGATGATGAGTTTCAACAGATCATTAGATTTTGCAGTGTTTGGTCTTATAGGGTTTCCTATTAGTTGAAAACATTTTCATCACTGGTGATTTATCAATGCTTGCCCAGCAAGTTCAAGTTTTCCAAAGTTGAATTTATAGATGACATAAGCTCACAATGTTGAAGGCCAAATACAATTAAGCATCTATTTTGGGACTACCCTATTGCTAAGTCATGTTGGAATGGTGTCTATGAAAAATTTAATTTACCCTATAGTGCTCATCAATTAGAGAATCACTCTTATTGGAAATTATAGGACACTAGTTTTCATCCATTACATTGCTCTATGTCAAGACCACAACTTTATATTGAGCAATGCTCAATCTTATACTAGGGTTTCTTATCAATTGAAAACATTTGCATCGGTGATTTGGGGTGTTAAGTGTGGGGTGGGAAGGGGGGTCATCATGGATCCTGGGGGGGAAACTAAAGCTTATTATGCTTTTAGGGACTTGGCATAGTTTCCAACAATGGAGCATAATATTATGCTTTATGGAAAAGACTTGAAATAGAAAAAGGCATTGGTGTGTAATCGATAATAGTGATAGAAAACTCCAACACTATTGTTGAAATTAATGCAGCTGCAAGATCCATTCTACAGAGGATGGAAAAGACCATAGTTTTGGACTAGGGGCCCCAGCACACTCCTATGGTTTCTTCGTATGAGACCAAGCAGTGAGAGCCATGGAAAAAGACCCTAGTGAGGGCCTAGTATATGACTGGGGTTCTTGGTCTTGGACCAAGAAGTAAGTCCCTAGATCTGTCTAGGGCCCCTGGATGTGGTCCAGGGAATCCTTTCTCGATGCTTGGATTGATCCTTGGATATGTTCCTTGGTGGTTGATATAAGTCCCTAGATGTGTCTAGGGCCCCCTAGTTGTGTTCCAGGGAATCCTTGCCCAGTGCTTGAATTGATCCTTGGATGTGTTCCTTGGTGGTTGGTATAAATCCGTAGATGTGTCTAGGGCCCCTGGATGTGTTCCAGGGAACCCTTGTTTAATGCATGGGTTGATCCTTGGTCTTGTACCTTGGTGGATAAGACCCTAGATGTGTTCTAGGGCCCCCAGATGTGTTCTGGGGAAAATTGGTCTTTTACCATGTAGATCTTGGTGTAATACCAAGATGTGTTGATGTGTGATCCTCTTCCTCTCTCCCAAGATGGTCCATGAGACCTAGGAGTGCCTATGAAGATGGACATGACCACATTGTTGATGTACCCCCTTATGCAGTGATGATAAATTTTATAGTCACTATGAGACTCATGTGGACATGTTTTTCCATTATGGAACCCCCCTTGACTTTGTCTTAAAAGGTAACCCCTTGTTGTTTTGTTTTCCCTCTTGTTTTATGTGATGGGGATTTTTTTTTATGTGATGGGGATTTTATTTATGTCATTAGGGTTTTATTTATGTGATTAGGGTTTTATTTATGAGATTGGGGTTTTAACTTATTAATTGACAATTTAATTAATATTTGTATTAATTAAATGTCAATATTTAATATTAATTTTAATTTACCTAACCCCTCTCCCTAACTATAAATAAGACCCTACCCCCCTAGCATTCTACCCACACTTACTCTCTCTTCTCCCTACTTTTTGCAAATACCTCAATGACTCCTCCCTCTTGTTGATGTGACTTTCCCTTTGCTTAACAAATTCAGATCTGCGTTTTTTTATGTTGGCTGGAAGATTTCCTCTTTGGAGTTTTTGTTGAGTTTGTTGGTTGAGTTGTTGTGAGGTGCCTCTAGGCTGTCGGACCTGTCTTGCATCATATCTGCCTCTCTCTAGGCTGTCGGACATGTCTTGCATCAGATCTTCCTCTCTCTAGGATGTCGGACCTGTCTCTTGCTTCAAATTTGCCTCCCTCTAAGCTGTCGGACTTGTTTTATGGGTGTCGTCTCCTTCTCCAGGGCCATAGAACTATGTGGAGGTATTGCGGCCTCTTTCTAAGTCCTCTCCTTGGTTGTACATGATTCCCTCTAGCTTCTGTGTGGAGTGTTGAGTCCCCTGTGGGGGTTTCTCAGTGTGTTGACCATATTTATGTGAAGAGGGTTTGCTTTTAGACTTGTGGAAAGTATGATTTACTTGTTGACCTAGATATATGTGAGGATGTTCTTGTGGATGATCTACTTGATGTCCAAGATCTGTGTGAGGATGTTCTTATGGATGATCTACTTGTTTTCCTAGATCTGTGTGAGGATCTTCTTGTGAGTGATCTACTTGTTGTTCTAGATATTTATGAGGGTCTTATTGTGGATTTTTTCCTTGTTGTCCAGATCTGAGTGAGAGTTTGCTCGTGGTTGATTTCATTGTTTTCCATATCTCCTTCATGTGCTACCATATTTTATTGGAGGGTTTCCTGATGGGGTTATTTGTTGTTATGACCATTGTTTATTGTTGTTTTCTTTGGGGTTTCCTATATATGGAAAAATTGTCCCTCAGTTCTCTTTGACAGAGATCAAACCCTATAGGTTTGATCTATGAACCTAAACTAAATATGAGCATACTTACAAAGGCATACATATCACTTGTGATAGGTACATCTCTCATTGATTCAAGAGGTAATTTAAAATTTATTTCATAACTCAAAAAATTTATTTGCTTCATATATGTTTGTATGTTTTATTCTTTATGCTGATCTAGTAATCAGAAATTTTAAAAAGGCATTTTTTGTTTCATTTTTTCCCTATTTCTAAAAACTATTATCAATCTCATGGTCCATAATTCATAGTCGGGAGACTATCCTCTAGCTACAATTCTAGACTATAGAAAACAAGAAGTGAGTTCCTTTTCCTCCATCAAATTTTATCATGTATTGCAAGAAAACAACCAAGAAGCGGATCGATGGGATAACTATGGCACAAGTTTAAAAGGAGGGGAGTTAATGGTCAATGGCACATCATACCAACAAACCATCCCCTAATTTAATGAATAGTACCAAGCCATGTTTTATGGCCTTATTCCATCAAATGGAAAGCTACAACGAATTCATAAACTATCACATGGCATGCAATCCAGACCACCTCACCAAATATATGATGTGTAATGTGAAGGGACATGAGCCCCTCATCTACATGCCTCTTGCATTAAACCTGCATGCTTATCACATGTTGGCTCTAGTTCATCGAGCTTGCTATGGGATAATGGTAATTCTATTATAGAGGCATAAGGGGTATGGAAATCCTCTCCACTAGATATTCAGTCTTCTGGCTTCTTATTTGTTGCTTGGATTTTTTTCAGGTGCTACGGATCTCTCATGGGAACCACCTCCTTGGCGAAATTCTAGATTGCAAATACATGTAAGATTGTAGGTCGACGTCGACTATGGAACTAGTTGGTTAGACTTGTTCAATGCTTTTCAGTTTCAACAACATTCGAGCACCCAGGACTTAAGGATAGGTGTGGTTATTGCAAGAAGGCTACATAATGTTTCCTTTGTAGAATAAATTGGACATACAAAGTCCCAAATGGATTCTAGTGAACTACAATAAACTCGTCATGTCCTCAGAACCCATGAGTAGCATGTTCATTGCAATAGGTCATCAATATTCAATCTTGTTTCAAAAATTCATGAAATTGAATGTCAGATTACAATACTGGTAGCAAAAATCATGGGGTTTTTGGTAGAATTGAAGAAGTCATTTGCAATTGTGGAAGTTGAGTGTAATATCCTTTGGAATTTGGCTCTTAAATTTCACAAGAGAGACTAGCTCACGTCTCAAACTAAAGGCTTTCATCCAACTCATCCAGGAGGAATAAATTGTTCACCGGTTTGATAAGGAGATGGAATTATGGACCAGGAAATTGAACTAACAAACATAGGTTTGGATGTTGCTGCTATTTATTATGCTCTTTTTCAATTTTAATGTTTTTCAGGACATATAGAATATTAGGCATATAGTATAGAGTATATAGTAACAAGGAACACTAGGTAATTTTGTTTGAGGTTAAATCCAATCTCTATTTTGAGCTTGTAGTAGCACTATTTATGGATTGTGTAATTGCTAGTTTGAAKATTTTTGGAACTCTACAATGATGTAATRCCTAMTATAACTCTTACAGTTGTTTTTTATCATTATATTTTACTCGGTTATTGTTAGAAAAAAAAAAAAAGCATTTACACRGGTGATGATTTATCAAGGCTTTCCCACCAAGTTCAAWTTTTCCCAAGCTAAATTTACAAATGACATGTGCCTACAGTGTAGGAGGCCAAAGAGAATTAAGCATMTATTTTGGGAGTACCATTTTGYTAAGTCATGTTGGAATTATGTCTATGACAAATTCAATTTACTCCTATAGGGTTCATCAATTGGAGAGTCGCTCTTCTTAGAAATTGTAGGACATTAGTTTTGAGCCATTACATTKCTCTATGGTAATGCATTAGGATCATGAATTTATAYTRTTTGTGGCRTGTTCATTGTGAATGTKTCTTAGAGGGTGTGTCTTAGAGGGTGTGYTTGGGTTTGYCRATTCATTTAGGAACATTATTTTTTATRAGTTRTTTGTTGAAATCAAGATAAAGCRTTATTTGCTACAAAATATGCTAAGGAATGCTYTGCCAATGCTTAATCTATCCTAGTTATTKCTTTGGTGGCAATGAGGTGAGTGARTTTCAATTTGTGTTTGTATTTTTTTCTACATTTTTTGTTAAGYTRTGGCTTTGTAAAATGGGATGGGGAGTCAYCATGCAAACAACCTARGTTCAAACTCTAGTGAGTAAAGAGGCWTTGTGTGTGAGAGAGAAGGGGGGGAGGTGTTTTATCTCTTGGATTTCATTTCCCTCMGTCATCAAAGGGATTTAACACATGTTSCAAAARCCAAATTAGTTTAAATGGATTTTAATAGGATACTTTATCCTTTAAGAAGCATTTTTCAAATAATAAATGTTAGACCTAGCATTGTYACATTAATGATGTAGGTTGAAACCWTGRCAGGTGTAAAGCACTTATGTGTGTGTGGGTTTKGGGGGTGCATACCTCCTATATTTGGTTTATGACAATCATAAAAGTGGTTTAACRCATGTCRGATAAGACAAATTGGTTTAAGTGGATGTTAATAGTGATACGTAYTTTTCAAAAAATAAGTGTTATCCCTYGTGTGGCCACATCAAGGACACAGGTTCAAAYCCCCTRGGCATAGAGCTCTAGGAATATAAATTKTCATAGYTTGACAGGTTTCATACGCAACAATAATTTAAATATATGCATTATTAAATTAKTAAAAAAATGATTGTAACACATATACCCAGAAAACTCTAGTATTTAAGAATCTAGTGAGTTAATAAGTGGACAAATTCAACTTTTCTAGAGTGTYCATTTTTTTCCAGCCTCCTCATTTTTTTCAAGTTATGAAGTTAATTTTTGCCATGAATTTCTYATTTTTTTCAAAATTATGATGATCTAGGTCATCTTAAAATSTGTCAAAACTCCAAAGRCAAAGTTTCATAATCRAAGTTCCCATCATTTAGGAGGACTATGAATTCYKAMAAAWTTGCTAATAGATTTGGGAGAAAATTCTCATTCTAAAAAGAAGTAAATTTATCCACTTATTAACTTACTCGACTAAAAACAATAGTWCTAACATTTTTTGGAGGTTCAAAAKCTTGTATCATGCTTCTTTTTTAATTCCTTGTGCCACTTTTAAACTCTTATTTTCGAGTTCCTTGTGYCACTTTTAAACTTCTTCCAATTCCATTGTAAACTTATGTACTTCTTTGAAATATTTCTCAATACTCTTTGTTTCTTCCAAACTAAAATTAAGTACTTCTTTGAAATATTACTCAATACTCTTTGTTTCTTCCAAACTAAAATGCATCAGCCATATACATTGTTGTGTATTTTTTGAATAATGCAAAAGTTGTTGTTATTATTATTCAACTTGCCCCATGCTTTCGATGCCACCTTAGAATGACTTCAAAACTTTGAAAAGTAAAGGTGAGAAGCTTAAATCACCTCCTTCATCAAGCTTTTATAGTACAATCTTTTGTAATGCACACTGAATATATTGAACGAGGATTTGTAGAGCATCCTTACCTTTACTTGGAAGAATAATTGAATGATTCACCATTGTTATCTATATAATTTGTAATATTTTATTGCCAGAAACAATTGTAAGAACTTTCTCCAACCATGATATCATAGAGAATAACCTATTTCTAAAGAAGAATAAAAATTTGTCACAAATGTAAAATGCTTCAAAATAAAAGCTACGCCTCCAGAATCTATACTAGCTCCGAGTTGTAGAATTTTGATAATGCAGACCCGACAGAGGTGATTTCTTTAAAGTAACTAATGTGCTGGTGGGAATTTGTTAAATGTTTCCAATATTTCAAATAACACTATGGAATTCACTTTTATTGCATGGCGAAAAAAACATTTGTCAAGACTCGAACCTGTGAAATTAGGTTGCCTCCCACTTAGCTACAATGTCTTTCAACTCCAAGCATACTATGGAATATTTGTTGTGAAATGTAGTGTAGAAGGCCTAAAAAATGAGACATAGTCACGTATCCCATCATTTCAACCATATAGGGACATGCCCCCACCTGTCATGAGGGAATCTAGTGTTGTTTCCATGAGAGAAATGATAAATGAATAGTTTGGCTTTGTGATAAGTGCTTCCTTCTTAGAACAAAGATTTGTGTGAGACAATGCTTATGGATTCACCTTTGGAATCACAAAGGGAACACGATCATTCATATAATGGCATGTAGAGCTATTATCTATTACCATTGTCCCATGTTGTGTAGCTATGGGTTCAAGCTTTTTGGTTATTGAGCGGTCAACAATGTTAATCTTGTGGAGGCTAACTTTCAGAGAAGGAAATAAATTAACCCTATCAAATGGTTTTGAATTGGGTAAAGTCAAAGAAATGTGACTTCCTTAATTACATTTTAGGATATGGTATCTAAGCTTGAAGATTTCAAGTTCTCTAAACAACGATGACACTATATGTCATCACTATAAGGGAAACACTTTTTAGTAGAGGATTTTGCATAACCCCCAAAAACAAAATCTCCCTTCTCCATTTATAGTGGAGGTTGCTTGCAAGCACAGGCGAACAAAGGTTTTAGTTGATGTTTTTTTTTATCCCCCTAAACCAGTATGGCACACTGGTGCACTTTAAAATCACTAGTGCTCCATTGTTACAAGCACACCAAATCAATAACATGCCAAAAATACATCGGTGCTCCACTTTTGTCAATATGAATTGAAGCTCCACATTGATCTACGTGCACCAATGTGCATCAAAGTGTCATGGTCCTGGTGCATTGGTGCTCCTCTTTGGTATGGGTACATTGGTGCTCCTCTTTAATGTGTGGATGCATCAGTGCTCCTATAAGATGTGGGCACACTAGTACTCCTATGAGATGTGGGCACACCAGTGCTCCTATGAGATGTGAGCACACTAGTACTCCTCTTTAGGTATGGATGCACTGATGATCCTAGTACACCAAAGCACTGAACAATAATTTGTATTTTTTTTCACTTAAAGATGACTTTTAAAAAGAGGAAAGACAGGGTTTGCTTCATTTCTTCATTTCACATGGTTCTACAAGAGAGAAGAGGAAGAGGAGGTAGTTCTACAATAGAATGAAATACAAATAGCCATGAATGTAGGGAAAGAAAAAATTTTGTAGCCAAGTAACTTTTTTCTCTCTCTTCATTATTTAATTTCTTCCCGTTCTTTATCTTATTTCTATTATTTTCCATTTCACACTATTGTTCCTAATTTATTAGTTGGGTTTTTTTTGCTACTTTGAGGGTTTTTCCTCTATTTTGCAGGTTAATGGTGGATTTATTTTAGGGTTTTGTATCAAAATATATGGCTATAAAGTGAGGAACAAGTTCGACAAATAAAAGGGTACATTTTTGTGCAACATGGGTGCATATCCATAGGGGTTTTCATCTCCCCTTATTTGCAGGTTCACGAGGTTTCTTTACGTGGACTAATGTTTTTCCCTAGTGATCCTAGAGCTTCATTGCTCTTTAGTATGGGTGCATTGATGCTCCTCTTTAAGATGTGAAGAACCAATGATCCTATAAGGTGTGGGCGCACTAGTTCTCTTAATATGTCAAAGCACCAAACAATCATTAATATTTTTTTAATTGTTAAAAGAGGTGGGAAAAACCAAAAGATGACTCTTAAAAAGAGTAAAAAGTGAGGGTTTGTTTCATTTCTTCATTTCACTTGAGAGAAAAAGAAGAGGAGGTGGTTCTACAAGAGAATGCAATACAAATAGCCATGAATGCAGGGAAAGATAAAGAATATTATATCCCAAGGAAAGATAAAGAATATTATAGCCCAAGTAACCATTTTTCCCTCTTTATTATTTCATTTCTTCCCATTATGGATTTTATTTCTATTATTTACCATTTATGTCTATGGTTCATAAGTTCCAAATGAAATACAAAAAATATGTAGAGTAAAAAGGAGTAGAGAGAGTGGAGAGGAAGGCGCGTTGAAAACCCTAGACCAAAGCTGATTGGGAATGTATTCAGGCACTGGAAGGGGGGGATAGCCCCCTCAAACAAGGAATCTATTGCCTTTCAGGAAATGGTCACATCTTACGCAAGGAATTCCAAACCATAGCCTACGAGATTTGGGAAACGAATGGAGGAAATCTTGAAAGCAAAGCTTCCTCCAACTTCATCAAGGCACAAGGCCTTTGCTTTGGTCGATAGGGGGTTGGTTGGTCAATTTACAGGGATAGGGCCTTCCCCTTGGAAGGTGATTACATGGGTTCAAAAATCTTGGAAACCCCTCATAAAAGGGAAACTTCATCAATTTTGTTGTGGGTGGGTTTTTTTTGCATCTTTGTTTGAATTCAAAGAAGACGAAGATTTGATATTTTGATTGGTCTATATTTTATGGGAGAAATAGGCATGTACTTGAACATATGGTCACAAGATTTTAACCCAGAAAATTGTATACCCACAGTCATTTCAGTATGGGTGAGGCTTCCACATTTAAAGCTCCATTGTTGGAGTGATGATGCTCTGAGATGCATCGATGACACTTTGGGGAAGTATATAGACAAAGCAGAGCCGACGGAAAACATGTTCTCTTATTCTAGGATCTGTGTGGAGGTCGAATTGGAAAAAGGGCTTCTTGAGGAAGTGATGATTTCATTAGATAACTGGAAACACCTGCAACAATTGGATTACAAGCATCTCCCATGCAAATTTAAATCATTCCATGAGTATGGGAACTTCAAAAAATATTGTAAGAAAACTAGAAACCCTCCAAACTCAAATGAAGGGGTGGAAAAACAGCAGAAAGAAGACTCTACGAAATCAAGAAATGGAGAAAATCTCGACACAAGAAATAACCCTTAGTCAAGGACAGGTCCTTCTGTGGCTATCAATCGAAATACAAGAGGAAGTAAATTTGTTCCAGTGCTTTAGTGGATAGTGTACCTAATCCTCTTAAGGATATCATGGGAAAGAAAAATCAAGGGAATGAAGAGTCACAGCCAGAGGAGCCCCCTTTAGTCCAAAAATCCTTACATTTATTTCCCGTGGATGATTCTAAGAAGATAGACGAACTTCAAGTCGAAAAAGAAGGTAATAAAGACCAACCTAACCCCTCCAGTGGGTAGAATAATATATTTCCATGTAATAAAGGTCAATATTAATAAGGCCTAGAAATAAGGAGGAATAAGTCAAATGTAAGAATACCTAATAGAAGCTTTCGCTTCTAGAAGGATCTTCCTCTAGTTTGTTCTTTTGTATAGATAGATTTAGTATAAATAGGAATAGAGGGTATGAGAAGTTTTGTCTTGGATATTATTGTAATAGAGCTCTACTCTGCTAGAGGTTTCCCCCTCGAAGAGACAAGTGAACATTGCTCTCAGTAATCAAAGTTCTCTTTATGGTGTTATCCTGGTATACTTTTGGTATTATTATGGTGTTGTTCTGGTTATATCATTGTTTATCTGCCATTTCTAGCTAATTATTTATGTTCTGCATACTATTTTATATCTGGAATATTACAAGTGATATCAGAGCACCTTCCTCGGAATAAAATTGTGGGTTAAATTATTTTCAGTGTAGAGACATATTCCGGCGTCTTTAAGCTACAGAGACTTGTCATTATGCGCATAAACCTGCAGTCAGGGATTCATACATGCAAGAAATACAAGTGGTACTTAAGCGCACATATTTTGGCCACTCGTGTAACTCTTGTTGGTACCCCTTCTAGTGGTAGCACATCAAACAACACTTGTATACGGATCGGTCTAGATCTTCTGAAGCCCTCCATAGATAAATCGATCAGTCACCTAACTGCTATAGTGCCACCAAGAACAGCACTTGGGAAGATACTCTCTAGTACCTGGGTTGTCTCTAGTACCTGGGTTGTCGAGTAGTACAGCTAAGGGTACAGTCTAGCCTCCTTAGTTGGTGCCTGGAGATATTGGGCCAAGTACTATTGTTGGACCCCACACATATATCAGAGAGTTATAGCACAGGGAAAACCCTTGTCTATAAAACCCTTGAATACCCTAACCCTTGGGAAGGAAACAGAAATAGAACATACAAGATCTATTGTTGTGCTACAGTGTCTTCTACATTCTGGTTGCGAAATTACTACACATTTCTTCTTGTTAAGCATTTGGGCATTTCGTCACTGCAGTATTCTTCAGGCCGGAGTATAACTCTGCATGAGTAAAAAAAAAAAGAGAGAATAGTGGTCCCGCCAACACACTTATTTGGGACATATTCCATTGGATTCCCCTTTTCTCCCTGATCGCAGTCATACCCTTCAGTTTTAATCCTTTTTGTTTCAGTGGACTCGACCCCTTCCCAGTTTCCCTATTTTTCCACCTATTCCATTATATTTCCCTTCAAGCATTGATCGTTGTGGTACCTATCATTTCTAAGTTCTTTTTTTGTGGTCCCACCCACCCATATTTTTTCCTCCCCAACACTTCCCCTCTCCAAATGGCCACCACTCGCAACCAATACCTCCAAATTTCCATCAATCAAGCCCATGTCTCCATCAAACATCTCACATCTCAGATGGATTCTAACCATTCCCGCATTGCCAAATTAGAGCACAAATTTAAAAACATGGAAGCCAACCTCACAACCCAATTGACCTCCCTCCAGTCTGTTGTCAATCAATTTTTGAACCGCCCTACAGGTCCTTCCTCTTCATACCAACCTGATGTTGTTGATTCCTCTCATTCTCTGCATGTTCACTGCAACTCCTTTCATCGTGAACCCCATCTTCCATGCGTAAAGGTCAATAAATTTGATGGCTCTGTTCCTACAAGTTGGGTCACTCAAATGGAGCATTATTTTTATATGCATGGTATTACTGACAAGTTGGCCAAACTTCGCTATGTTTTCCTCTATCTAGATCCTAAACGCTGGCAATGGTGGCAATGGTGAAAAAATTCACGTTAGGGGTATATTGCCTGGACCTAGTTTGTTGTTGAGATCTATGCTCTCTTTGATACTGATACCCACTATCTCAGTCATTTGACAAGGTTGAAACAGTCAGGCACAGTGGAAGACTTCATCACTGCTTTTGAGCATTTGGCCTTTCGAACTAAGGGCATGTCAGATGCATTCTTCCGTGAATGCTTTATCAGTGGTATTAAGGATGAAATTCGATCCCATGTTCTCATGGCCTTCCATCCAACTTGGTTGGAAGCTACTCAACATGCTAAAGAGGCCCAACAAGTTGTTTTTTCCCAGAACAAAAAAACCCCTTTTGTTCCTCGCCCTCGACCCACTAATCCTATCCCCTGTCACTCCCCTCAAGGTCTAGAAACTAACTAGGGATGAAATGGTTGAACACCAATTGAAGGGTATTTGATATAATTATGATGAAGAATATTTTATGGGGCACAAGTGTAAGGAACAAAAACTATTTATAGTCATTTCTGAAGATGTTCCTAAAGAGGATGTGACATTTCCCCTTGTTTAAGAACCCTCCCTTCCTTATGCCATTCAGGAGCCTGCTGACCCACCTGAAGTTGACCCACTTATTTCCTTGTATTCCCTTAGTGGCTTCTCAGCCCCACAAATGCTCAATTTCATTGGCTACATTAAGCACAGGGAGTTAACCATCCTTGTTGGTAGTGGTAGCACCCACAATTTTATTCATCTTCGCATTGCCCAGGAAACCAATTGTTATATTTTTGATGTCAATAATTTTCAAATCATGATAGCCAATGGTGGGTCCATGAAATGTGGTGGGTGTTGTGAAAATGTTCATCTTCAAATTGTACATTACCAACTGAAATCTCATATGTTTTCCATTGACTTGGGAGGTTGTGACATTGTGCTTGGTGTTGAATGGTTACGCACTTTGGGTCCCATTCTTATGGATTTTAAGGAATTAACCATGCAATTCCAACAGGAAAGACAAAGGTATCAATTCCAAGGTCTCACAGTGGATTCTCCTAAGATAATTAGTTCCCATTGTATGGAAAAGCTCCTCAAGAAAGGCCACTCCGGTATCATTGCTCAACTCCACTCTATTCAAGCCGTTGAGACACCCTCTGTGCATCCTGACCTCCAAGATATTATTTCCAAACATCAAGTTGTTTTTTACAGCCCTCGGGGACTTCCTCCTTCTCGTGGTGTTCATGATCATTCCATTCCCCTTGTTCTGGGCATTCTTCCTCCCAATGTTCACCATTATCGTCACCCCTTTTCCCAAAAGAATGAAATTGAGAAAATAGTGCAAGAATTTCTCCAAGCAAGTGTTATCTACCCCAGTACCAGCCCTTATTCTTCCCCTATGGTCATGGTACTTAATAAAGAAGGTACTTGGTGCATGTGTCCCTAATTTCATGCCCTTAATAAGCTCACCATCAAGGATAAGTTTTCCATTCCTGACATTCATGATCTCTTGGATGAGCTAAGTGGTGCTTAATACTTCACTAAACTTGATCTACATTCTAGCTACCACCAGATACGTATGCAAGAAGCTTGCATACCCAAGACTTCATTTCGAACTCACGAGGGTCACTATGAGTTTTTGGCCTGTGTAATTTCCCCTCCACCTTCCAAAGCCTCATGAATCATGTCTTTCATCCTTTTCTCCGTCATTTTGTCTTGGTTTTCTTTGATGATATTCTCATCTATAGTAAAACTTGGCAATCTCATCTTTCCCATGTGGATCAAATTCTCCATCTACTCTCACAGCACCAAATTTTCCTCAAACGCTCCAAATGTTCCTTTGGAGCCTCAGAAGTAGAGTACTTGGGTCATATTGTTGGAAAAGTTGGTGTCCAGGTGGATCCTAAAAAGATTGAAGCAATGCAGGATTGGACTCGCCCCAAGACTATCAAAATATTGCATGGTTTTTTGGGTTTAACCGGATATTATTGCAAGTTTGATCGGAATTATGGAAATATTGCAACCCCTCTTACTAATCTCTTTAAAAATAATTCTTTCACTTGGACTCTCGTAGCAGATCAGGATTTTCAAGCTTTGAAGGCAGCTATGTGTACTACTCTGGTCTTGGCCCTTCCTAATTTCACAAAAACCTTTGTCCTCAAATGTGATGCCTCGTGTAGAGGAATTGGAGTTGTCCTTATGCAAGAGGGAAGATCTTTGGCCTTTACTAGAAAATAATTGTCTAAACGCCATCTGGGCCAATCAATCTATGAAAAGGAAATGTCGGCTATTATGCATGCAGTGGATCTCTGGTGCCCTTATCTCCTGGGGAAACGCTTCCCAATTAAGACAGATCATCAAAGCCTCAAGTATTTTCTGGAGCAACACCCTTCCTCCTCGGAGCAACAAAAATGGGTAACTAAGCTCTTTGGTTATGATTATCAGATCATTTACAAGAAAGGCAAAGAAAATGTGGTTTTTGATGCACTTTCTCGAAAATATGAAGATGAAGGGTCCCTTTTTTCCTTCTCCTTCATTGTAACATATTGGCTCCAAGCTATGCTCCAAGAATGGCTACATGATACTAAAATATCGCATATGATCCAACAATTGAAAGCCAACTCTCCAGTTTCCCCGAGGTACTCTTGGTACAACGATGAACTTCGTCACAACTCAAAGCCACGGTGCTTTCTGAGCTTCATGCTACTCCCACAGCTGGGCATTCATAGTTTACCGAAACCTATGACCGGGTCAAACGTTCTTTTTTATGGGATGGTATGAAAAAGGATGTTCGCACTTTTGTAGCAGAATGTGATATTTGTTAATGCAACAAAGGAGCAACCATCAAACCTCCTGGCACACTCCAACCACTTTCGATTCCACCCGCTATTTGGAGGGACATCTCTATGGATTTTATTGTGGGATTATCTAAATTAGGAAATAATTTCGTCATCATGGTGGTTGTGGATCATCTTTCCAAGTATGCTCATTTATGTTCTCTTCAACACCCATTTATCGCATCAGCAGTGGCTCAAATTTTCATGGATCATATATTCAAGCTTCATGGCATGCCTCATTATACTGTTTATGATCAATATCCAACTTTCACCAGCAATTTTTGGCAAGAACTCTTTAGACTCTAGGGCACCCAATTGCATCTTAGCACCACCTATCATCCCCAGACTGATGGTCAAATTGAAGTTTCCAATAAGTGTTTGGAGACTTATTTGAGGTCTTTTTCCTTTGAAAGGAAAAATAAATGGTCTCAATGGTTACCAATAGTTGAATGGTGGTACAACACTTCTTACCATACAGCTACTCGCATGACTCCTTTTGAAGAAGTATGTGGCCAAAAGCCACCTTCAATTCTCTCCTACATGCCAGTTGTATCGAAGGTCCGAGCAGTTGACCAAACACTTACAGTTCGAAAGGCTATTCTCCGTACCCTCAAAGAGAATTTGGTAATGGCTCAGAATCACATGAAGCAACAAGCTGATCAAGGTTTCTCAGAAAGACAATTTTCTGAAGGAGACCAGGTATTTCTTCGACCGCAACCTTATAAGAAAAATTCACTCAAGGTCGAACATTGTCAGAAACTGGCACCCAAATTTTATGGTCCTTATATATTTCTCAAGAGCATTGGGTAGTGTTGGCCCTTGGTTATGAAAGGAAATGGAAAACAAGGAAGAAAAGGTAAAAAGTGAACTTCGCGAGATACACAATGATTGTGACTAGGTCGAAGTGAGCAAAAGAGTAGAAAATATGGAGCAAAGTGTGGAAAAGCAAGCCGTTGGATGAGGAGATCGAGGATGACAGATCAGCAAGGAAGATGGACCGAGGACAACTCAGGAAGAAGAAAAATCCACTATTGGAAGCTTTGGAACACCGCACGAGAAGGAAGGAAAGATAGGCTGGTGAAGTCTAGAAAAAGTGGATCAAGTTGACCTAGGGTTTTAGACACCTAGGGTTTTGGTGATTAGGGTTTTGACACCTAGGTTTCAGCCTAAGGATGTCGGAGAGGTATTGTAAATGTATAAATAAAGGTCAATAGGACTTGGGTTGGGGGATGATGATATTGTTATTGATTGAGCTCTATTGTTGTAGTGAGAGATCATTGTATTGAGAGAGAGTGTGTGTTGAGGGTGAGAGCCTCTGATATTGTAAGATCTCCAGCTGGGTGCAGAGATCAGATCCTGCAACTAGGTGCACAAGAATGGGGAGAGAAAGAGAGAAGAAGAGAGAGGATCTGTTGGCCAAGAGGGAAAATATTAACTGTAATCTTTATCTTAATATATCAAAAGCACAGTTCTGTGGATGTAGCCCTAGCGAGAGGGTGAACATGTATATTTTGTGTTGTGTGAGTGATTGATGCTTTAGTCTCTGTCATTATTATACTGTTATTTGCATTATTGTGTTAGATCGAGATCTATAGCTGCGCAGGGTAGATCTCGCTGATAAGTGATATATGAATACTACGATTGTTTTTATATAAGATCCCCTTGATATTCCCCTAGTTGTAGACATCTCTGTCCTACAACCCCCTCATAGCTTCTTCAGGTGAGACTGCATCTGCTTCGCAGGTGTTGTCGAAAGGGCCAGTAGCTAGGGCTTGTTAGCATGCTCTTGGAGTGAACCCTGGGTCTACCCTTGTGCCAACAAATGGTTCCGTTTCTGGGACCAGAGTCTTTTTAAGGGAATGTCAAGGTGGTTCCCATTGAAGATAGAGATTCAGAAGTGGATAGAGGATCAAGAAAAGGACTTCGTTGAAGCCCAAAACAAGAACCCTAAACTGAGTACTGGAGATTGGCTACAAAGATACATCTTCACTGACATTCATGAGATCTTCTTTGGAGGAATCCATCAGGAGCTACATGAGTGGTTGGCTAGGTTAGCTGACACACAGTTTGAGATCAGATCTAGACCTCATGTGGTTTGGACACCGATGTTGATCCAGAAGGTCAAGAGAATTGACAACGTTGTATCTAGAGCAGTCAATCATTGGTTTGATAGTACCATTGGATGGTATATCACCGAGTTTGTTGTTGACAGAACAAAATCGTATAGCCAAGCCGAGAGATACTTTTTCAAAGGACCCAAAGGAAAAAAATTTCACTTTCTGAAGCTAAGAATCAAGATGCTCTTGCAGGAGAACCACATCCTGAAGATACACTAGATTGGTCGAACCAGAAAATGCAAATGTTCAAAATCTCAGACAGCGACAGCGACACAGAAGCAGGACATACGCGTTGTGGAAAAGTATTCTGAGGGGTTCACCTTGAGAACTTGTTTAAGAAAAAATACGGAGAAGAGGGCTTCTACAGCGGAGAAGAGGTAGATCTAACTGACAAAGAGCATCCAGAGCCCACCAGAACAGAAGAAGGGGAAGCTGAAGAACTGCGCCAAAGCGAGCCGAAAAACTCAGGAACTGCGTGAACTACTGAAGTAAGTAACGTTAATCCTCCTGTTGTCCCAATAGTACTTAGCAGTCAGAATAGTCAGAACCACCAGAATCTTCATAGTACTATTACTAGTAGCTCAACATCTACCCAGATAGGAAGCCTAGTCATCTCTATGGCAGATGAAATGAGACTCCCTATATTTAGAAGAGATGGATCTGAAGATCCAGATCAGCATTGGTTTCTGTGTGAATTTGTATGGAACATTAAAAGTATCACCGATGAAGCCATCAAGAGGACCCAGTTTAGAACTTCGCTAAGGGACTGCGCACTGAGATGGTACATGAAACTTGTCCAAGGACTAGCACAACCTAAGCCCCTGAATGAGATCAAGAATGCGTTGACTACAGAGTTTAAGAAACCTAAGTCAGAGTCACAATGTATTACATAACTAAAAGAGATTAAACAAAGGGTAGCATAACCTGTTTGGGAGTTCGACCAGAGATTCAAGACCCTGATAGGCCGATTAACTTTTCAGATCCCCGATGAATAGAACAAAGAATCTTTCATCGTTGTGTTGTTTCCACACATAAGAGTCCCTCTGATGTAGCAGAAGATTGCATCACAGGCAGAAGCTTTGGAGATTTCCATGAAGCTTGAATCGGCACCGATGGGAGAATCTAGCTCAAGCATTAGCCAGATCATGAGCCAGCTAACTAGTTTGTCTTTACAGGTCAAGGATATCAAGAAATATAAGGGAAAAGACAAAAGGGAATATATTTGTTGCGTACGATGCAGATCTAAAGGCCATGATAAGGAACAATGTCCCTTATTTCATGAATACTTGGCCTCAGGGGTGCCGAGCCCCTTGAAGCAAGTTAACCTACCTTGGTGCGATGTATGCAGAAATAGGCATCGCCCAAGTGAGTGCTACTACATGCAGAAGTATGTTCAGACACCCACAAACTTGTATTGTACATTCTATAAATCAGTGGGGCATGATGATCGATATTGTAGAGCTTATGATCTCATGCATGAAAGGTCGAGAGACATATACAAGATTCAAGGAAAAGTACAACAAGAAGGAAACACTCTGCAGCACAACTCTCCGAGGAGAGGAAACTTCAATTCTCGTGGTGGGTACAGAGGACGAGGACGAGGAGGAGGTATGGGCCGAGGCCGAGGACAAATAATCTGTTACAACTACACGTAGCCAGGACATTTAGCCAGGGATTTCCAGAATCCTTGTCCAACCTGTAGTTACTGTAACTCCTTTGAGCATGTCATAGAGGATTTCCCTGTGTTGCTCGCTAAACTTCAAGAAAGATGAGGACCTTAGCAGAACCTACAAGTACAACTGATATATGTTGAACCTCGCGGAGTAGACCCTAGAGTCGATGTTATCACTCGAGGAGGCGCTGCTACAGGAGAAGACAGAGCAGCCCAAGGAAAGATTTAAAATGACCATGGAGTCAGGAAAGCTACAGAAAGGACCCCAATGTTTGATGCTTATAAAGAAAGACAGATATTCGAGGAGGAAAGAAAAGAGTTCAAAAGAAGTCAAGGATCTTCATCAAAGAGACAACCAGAAATCAAAGAATATGGCATGCCTCAGGTGTTTGACCCGTCTGCATCGCCAACAGAAGGGAAAGAGGTAAGCAAACTCATGGAATTTTTGTGAACTTGTGTTAAGTTGATTCAAGATAAAGGCATTGTACAAGAATTACAAAATTTAATCAAGCAGTATGAGCTAGGAAAGATAGACCCCTTACTAAATAGGGCAGTACACCAAATTGGAAAAAATAGAAGGACAAATAAAGAATTACACTTGAATTCTCAGATAGGAGAGTATGAGATAAACTATGTGGTCCTCGAATTAGGGTCGGAGGTCAATGTCATGACGAAGAAAACTTGGGAACTGATGGGAAAACCCAAGATGATATATTCCCCTATCAGGCTTTGCATGGCTAATCAGTAAGTTGTCAGCCCATTTGGTCGATTAGAGCATGTCCCAGTGAACATCGATGGAGTAAGAACCTTTGAAAATTTCGAGGTAATTGAAATTGTTGATGATAGTTGCCCTTACCCTGCACTATTAGGAATTGATTGGACCTTCGACAATTCTACTGTTGTTGATCTAAAGAAAAGATGCATGAAATTTGAGAAATCTAGCCTTAGGGTCATTGCACCTATAGATCTAGATGAGGGTCCATGATATACAAAGCCTATTAGAGAAGAAGACCACACACTTGAACTGGAAAACATCTACAAATTAATAGCCAATCAGCAGGATTATATCAACCCTACAGCTGACAGGAATCTGAGTTGGCGAAGTGACAGCAAATGTTCATCTGACTTGGAAGAAGCACTGGAGAACTAGAAAAACCATATGTACGAAGTATATATAAGAAGATGTGCTAGGCTAACCAGAGAAGTTCATTGGATTGGCACAACAGTGAGTAATCTACCCATATTTGATGGGCTGAACCCTTTAGAGAACTTCTTATCAGAATTTGAGACAAGTGTACCAACACAATGGAGGTTGTTGGCAATGGATGAGGCCATGAAGGCCACACCAGCAAGATGGTGGGGAACGCACAAGGGAAACATCGCAGACTGGACACAATGTCGAACTTTGATGACAATATGGTTTTCAGCACAAGTAGGAAGCTGCGAAGTAAGATACATAGGTCGAAGATGCCCAAAGGACCACATACGCAGCTGTGAAGAGGCCTAGAGTGACGTTCCTAGAGAACAATGGGTACACAGATTCATAAATATGTTGGATACCACCCCGATCAACTGGTACCTTCAAGCAGAGTAGCGCCTCATCACCTTAGAATGGGAAGTTATGATCCAGAATTTTATAACCACCTTTTTGTTTGAAAGTGAATTTCCTTTAGTAGATCAAGCACTACATATGGTGAGACAAAAAGTATTTAAGGAGGAATCTGGCCTCCCTTTGGAGAAAGAAGAGGATGAATGGATTGTGCCCCTCCAAAAACTGCAGATCTGTTACAACATTAATACCAATGAAGACGATGACCCAAGGAAGGTGAATATCGTAGGAAACAGAAGGCTAGAGAGATGTGGAAGGATCAGGAGTTGAACTGCCATTCATTGGACAGCCAATAAAGATAAAGAAAGTCAATATTGGGACAGAGGAGACACCAAAGCTTTCCAATGTCGGAGATTACTGGGACGCTACTACCATTGATAAAATCACAGAATTATTGCACGAGTATGAGGACTTGTTCCCGACCAAGTTCACTAATATGAAGGGTATCAAAGGACCTATGGGAGAAATGAGAATACCTTTGAAACCAGATGCGAAGCCAATCAAGCAAATACCCTACAGACTGAACCCGGAATATAAGGAAAAAGTGAAGATTGAGCTCGACAGAATGCTGGAAGCAGGGATTATTGAACCTGTCGAGGAGTCAGAGTGGATTAACCCCATGGTAGTGCAAGATAAGAAGACAGGTGAGATTAGGATTTGCGTAGATCTTAGGAAGTTGAATGATGCTTGTCTACATGATCCTTTCCCTACACCATTCACAGACAAAGTGTTGGATAACATGGGAGGCCAAGAAGTATATTCTTTTACAGATGGGTTTTCAGGATACCATCGGATCTGCATCACCAAGGAGGACCACCATAAGACTATGTTTTCCACAGAGTGGGGATCTTACCAATATATAGTAATTCCATTTGGATTGAAGAATGCCCCAGCCATATTTTCCAGGGTGGTGGTTGAAGCGTTCAAAGAATTTTTGCATAAGTTTTTAGAAGCATACTTTGATGACTGGATTGTTTTTAGTTTGTTGAAAAATCATA
Organism: Picea glauca; assembly: GCA_000966675.3. Classification (NCBI taxonomy): domain Eukaryota; kingdom Viridiplantae; phylum Streptophyta; class Pinopsida; order Pinales; family Pinaceae; genus Picea; species Picea glauca. The sequence goes on from JZKD02S1674185.1 coordinate 504,089, forward strand.
TTGAATGTCTAAGGCTAATGCTGGATAAATGCAGGCAGTGTCAAATTTCTTTTAATTTGAAGAAGTCCATCTTCTTCTCACCATTTGGAGTATTATTAGCTCATATTGTATGCAAGCAAGGATTGTTGGTGGATCCATCCTAGATTGCAATTATAGAATATTTACCACCACCTACTTCAGTCAAACAACTATGCACTGCACTAGGACATACTAGCTATTACAGGAAATTTATCAAAGGATATGCTTAGATTATTGCACCAATGGAGAAGTTATTAAAGAAAGACTGTCAGTTCGGTTGGACAGAAGAATGTCAGCAGAGCTTCGACACACTGAAACAAAAGATGGTAACTGTGCCTATTCTAGTCTTTCCAGATTGGAGAAAGGAATTTCATGTGGATGTTGATGTGTCTTCCATTTCATTAGGAGCAGTACTGGCACAACCTGGAGAAGGGGACATTGATCATCCATTAGCATTTGCCAGCAGGAAGTTGTCCATAGCCGAAGTTAATTACACCACTACAGACAGAGAGGGACTAGCCATGGTGTATGCATTGCAAAAATTCTACCACTACTTGTTGGGAGGACACTTTAAAATGTTTACTGATCGCTTCGTGTTGAAGTACCTAGTCAACAAACCAGTGTTGGGAGGGAGAATCTCCAGATGGCTTCTGTTGTTTCAAGAGTATGATTTTGAGATCATAGTTAAGCCAGGAAAAATGAACAAGGGCCCAGACCACATGTCGAGGTTGGAACATGGCGAAGAACCTACCAGTCTGGAGGATACATTACCAAATGCAAAACTGCTCGCCATTAGAAAGATTGATGACCACTTCGCAGACATAGTCCAGTTCCTATCAACGGGAATGGCTCCAAGTGAGTATACAATCTCCCAGAAGAAACAGCTAGTGGTGCACACTACAAATTTTTCGCTAATAGATGGTGAACTATATAAAATAGGACCTGATGAGATACTAAGAAGATGCGTTATGGAAACAGAGCGCCCAATGATCCTCGTAGAAGCTCATGAAGGCATCGCAGGAGGACATTACACAGGGAAAGCAACTGCGCAGAAGGTTCTGTGAGTTGGCCTTTGGTGGCCTACATTACACAGAGATGCTAAAGAGTATACCAGAGCATGTGATGTATGCCAGCGATTTGGAAAACCATCCCAAAGAGATGAGATTCCATTAGCACCGCAGATAACCCTGCAGGCATTTGAAAAATGGGCCTATAAATTAGCTTTACCCAATCATTCTAAGATCCATCATATTTTTCATGTCTCTTGCTTAAAGAAGGTGATTGGAACTAAGTGCAAAACTCAAACCAACCTTCCCGAGTTGGATAAAGAAGGATCCATCTGGTTGTAGCCACAAGTAGTTTTGGACCAGCAAGAGCGTCGTCTTCGTCAGCGTACCATCAAGGAAGTGTTAGTTCAGTGGAAAGATATAACTCTAGTAGATGCCACCTGGGAGCCCGCTAACATTTTGCAGCAATTTCCTCATCTCAAGCCTTGAGAACAAGGCTCATTCTAGGGGGGAGGGCATGTTAGGGACCTAACCTACCTAACCCCTAAAGTGGGTAGAATAATATATTTCCATGTAATAAAGGTCAATATTAATAAGGCCTAGAAATAAGGAGGAATAATTCAAATGTAAGAAGACCTAATAGAAGCTTCTGCTTCTAGAAGGATCTTCCTCTAGATTGTTCTTTTGGATAGATAGATTTTGTATAAATAGGAATAGAGGGTATGATAATTTTTATCTTGGATATTATTGTAATAGAGCTATGCTCTGCTGGAGGTTTCCCCCTCGAAGAGGCAAGTGAACATTGCTCTCAGTAATCAAAGTGGTCTTTCTGGTGTTATTCTAGTATAATTTTGGTATTATTGTGGTGTTGTTCTGGTTATATCATTGTTTATCTGCCATTTCTAGCTAATTATTTTTGTTCTGCATACTATTTTATATCTGGAATATTACATATGTATTTTATGGAAGAAATAGGCATGTACTTGAACATATGATCACAAGATTTTAACCCAGAAAATGATATACCCATAGTCATTCCAGTATGGGTGAGGCTTCCACATTTACCGCTCCATTATTGGAGTGATGATGCTATGAGATGCATCAACGACACTTTGGAGAAGTATATAGACAAAGCAGAGACAAGGGAAAACATGTTCTCTTATTCTAGGATCTGTGTGGAGGTCGACTTGGAAAAAGGGCTTCTTGAGGCAGTGATGATTTCATTGGATAACTGGAAACACCTGCAACAACTGGATTACAAGAATCTCCCATGCAAATGTAAATCATTCCATGAGTATGGGAACTTCTCAAAATATTGTAAGAAAACTAGAAACCCTCCAAACTCAAATGCAGGGGTGGAAGAACAGCGGAAACAAGACTCTGCAAAATCAGGAAATGGAGAAAATCTCGGCACAAGAAATAACCCTTAGTTAAGGACAAGTCCTTTTGTGGCTATCAATCTAAATACAAGAGGAAGTAAATTTTTTAAAGGAAGTAAATTTGTTTTAGTGCTTTAGTGGATAGTGTACCTAGTCCTCTTAAGGATATCATGGGAAAGAAAAATCAAGGGAATGAAGAGTCACAGCCAAAGGAGCCCCCTTTAGTCCAAAACTCCTCACATGTATTTCCCATGGATGATTCTAATAATATAGAGAAACTTCAAGTCGAAAAAGAGGGCAATGAAGACCAAAGGGACAATAGGGTCAATGTGAGTCAAATAATAATAGGATTGAAAGAAATAGCTTCAAAGACACAAAGATTTCCTTTCCAGAGACAAAAAGTCAAGGAAATAGAATCGTTGGTCTCCACATATGATGAGGTTGAGGATAGGGCATATAAGGAGCACTTTCCAAGGCATTTAGGGAGAAAGGATTCCAGGGTTATAAGGGAGGAGCAAGCCAACAAACAAATAATGATTGGTTCTCAGCAAACCATGATGAAAATGATAGGAAATAATCAGAAGCCTCCTAAATCTCCTGGAAGTGACATTTGCACAAAGGGTGGCTCTTCCAAACCCCTTAAATAATGTCAATAGTCTCCTTGAATTGCAGGAGGTTGGGCAGTAATGCAAAAGTAACTACAATAAAATATTTAGTAAAAGTGGAAAAACTAATTGTTATCCTGCTCCGGGAAACAAAAATGCAAGCAGGTGAGGCAATAAAAATTGGAAATCATATTTGGAGGAATAGTGGAGGAATAGCAGAAGACTCGTGAGGTGCATCCAGAGGTTTATGCACATTGTGGAATGAGAGGTAAGTTTGGAATTTGATTATCAAACCCCAAATTGGATTCACACACACACACACACACACACACACACACACACACACACACACATATATATATATATATATATTCATGTCAACTATATGGAAAAAGAGTCTTGTTCGAGATCCATTCTTAATTTGAAAGAAATGGAAGTAGTGAAGAATTGCATCTTAGTCGGGGACTTCAATGTTACCATTTTGAGCTTGGAAAAAAGGGAGGGAAGCATCGTCCATGACCTATTTAGGGAGAGGATGGAAGAGTTGATAAGTGATTGGGATCTTGTAGATATTAATCCAATAAGAGGAATATTCACATGGACCAATAAAATAATTGGAAAGGGGCACAATGTGTCAATATTAGACCATTTCTTAGTGCATAGCAATCTCCTTTTACATAATCAACCTATGAAGTCCAAAATTCTCCCAGCAACTACTTCGGATCATAAGCCAATTTCCTTAATTTCATAGGAAACTTTGGACTATGAACCTTTTTCCTTTTAGGTATAACCCCCTATGGATTCAGAATGAAAAGGTTGTGGAAGTAGTTAAACATGTGTGGATAACATGGATCTCGGGCACCCCAAATTATATTTGGGAGAAAAAAATTGAATTGATTAAGGGAGCGTTAAAGTGATGGGTCAAATCCAACTTCGTTTCCCAGCTACTGAAAAGGAAATAATAAGATCCCAACTAGAGAAATTGCAGAATAAAATGGACCAAGTAGAAATCACCCCCCAAGTTTAGGAAGAGGAATCCAAATTGCAGCTACAACTAAATAGGGAAATGAAACTAGAATAAGAGCACTAGTTATTATGTCTCGCGGTTTGTGGCTAAATAAAGGTGATAAGAACATCAACTTCTTCCACAAGCAAGTCAATGTAATATTGTTGAGGAATAATATAAGGGAGATCAATCTAGAAGATGGCACCAAGATTATGGAGTATGAGGAAATAAAAGAGGTAGCAAGGCGTCACTTCCAAAATCCTTATACTCAGTAAAAAAATACTATCATTAAAAATATGGAGGAGATGCTCGAGCACACCCCAAATATGATCACAGATGAGGAGAATGGGATATTTTAAGATTGATTGAGGAGGCAGAAGTTAGGAGAGCGATTTGGATCTTGGACCTAAACAAATCTCGAGGCTCGGATAGGTTCCCTATCTCTTTCTAGTGGTACTTTTGCAACCTAATTAAGCAAGATCTTTGGAAAATGCTAAAGTATGCTTCGAAAACCTGTAAGCTAGGGGGAAATAAAAATTCCTCATTTCTGGCCCTTCACCGAAAGGAATCTAATAATTCATCCTTTTTCCCTATTAATACCATTCTCCCTATGTAATTCCTCCTATAATATTATGACTAAGATCATTACTTTCAAATTAAGGAATTTTATGCCCAAGATTATCTCTGCTAACCAAACTGGTTTTTTTCGGCACCGACGAATTTTTTATAATATTGTATTACTGTAGGAGGCCATCCATTCCAATCAAGTGGTAGGGGAAAAAGGATTGGTAATCAATCTAGACATGGAAAATTTGTTTGATATAGCAAGGCACTCTTTCCTCTTTCAGGACATGAAGAAATATGGGTTTCGTTCAGAATTTATACAATGGATTTCTTCATGCATTAAGTCTCCTAGGATCACTCCTCTCCTCAATGGTCATCCCATAAAATTTTCCCACAACAGTTGTGGTTTGTGACAGGGCTATCCCTTATCACCCCTGATGTTCATCCTAATGGCAGAGTCCTTAAATCACAAATTGGAATCTGAAAGAGTGATGGGTAATCTCCTCGGAGTGCAAATTGTTAGAGGTCTAAGAAAATTAAGCACTCTAGTTCATTGATGACACTCTTCTAATGGGTGGCACCTCCAAAATCATAGCCACAAGGTTCAATAAAATTATGGACACCTTTTTAGATTCCTCGGGAGGTGCTCTAAACAAAAGGAAATGTCAAATTTATGGTTGGAATAGTAGTAATCGAGAAATGCAAGGCATAGTCAGAATTGTCTGATTTCCTTTGGCAGATCAATGGACAACTTTTAGAATCTTGGGCATTTCCATTTCTCTAAAATCTTCGACATCACAAGATTGGAATTCTATCCTTTAAAAATTCTCCACCAAATTTGTCAAATGGGGGGCGCAATGGCTCAATCCAACAAGTTGAGTTGTTCTAATCAATGCAGTTTTATCATCTCTTGCATGTACCAGTGCTCAGTATCATTGGCGCCTCAAAGGGTATTGAATCATATCTCAAAGTAGACAAGAAAATTCTTATGTAAGGGGGCAAGTCAAATGATACAATTTTCCACCTTATAAATTAGAACGTGGTTAGAAACCCCAAGGCAATGAGGGGGGCTTGGGATAAGGGATTCGGCTCTGATGAACTTAGCAATGGGGAAAAAGATGATGTTGAGAATGATCTCAAAGAAATAATTATCTAGGATCATTCTGCCTCCAAAAATCTAGCATGATTTAATGAAACTTAAGGGGTCTTCATTTACCAAGGGAGTTGGTTCCCTAATTGAATTTAATTGTTTAAATTATTGTAAATTCCTAAGTTTGATAGGAATTTTAGGAGGATTGAAAATGAGGATTGGATTGTAAATGTTCTTGACTGTATGAGAACATGAGAGAGTTCTTAGTTCTTATGTATCTCATGAAGATTTTGTGGATCTGAATCTCTTAGAAATTGATTGAGTGATTGAAGGAACAATTTGTGGATCTAGAGATCCTATAGATAGGAGTTGTTGAGATTGTTTTGGATCTGAACTAATTCTAGTTCAGAATCCTCTGGTATACATTGTAAGCCTTGAAGGCATTCAAAAGGTTGGCCATGAATGGAGAAATCAAGCCATAAGGTTGGCCAAATGTATGAGGAACTAGGCCAAGAGTGAGATTGGCCATGGATAGGAATACCCGACCATAGAGTGGGCCAAGTACAGAGAAAAAGAAGTCCTCCAATGAGAAGATTAGGCCAAAAAGGCATAAAGCTACATTTTGAATCCTTATGTATAGTAATTGTGTGTTTGATTAATAAAGAAATGGACACCCTGTTTCAAGTATCAATTGGTTGTGGTTTACTATCCTGTTGTGAATAATTATGCTTCTCTTTATATTGGTGAACTGTGTGATAAATATATGCCTCTATCTACTGGTGATAATTTGTACCTGAAGTAATCTCATTGAAGATCGGATTTGAAAAGAAAGAGTCTAGTTGAGAGGGCTCTCTGGAAGAGACCACTATGTTACAACCTCGAAATTAATACAATAATCATTGACCATTGTAAGGGTTGATGATCCTAAGTTTCATTGCAAGCATAAGAGAAGAGCTATAGAAACCATCAATCTAAAGAGAAGGAGTTTTGGGAGTCGTCAGATCAAGGGTTTCTCACATAATGGAAAAAGGTCAAAACCTAGATTTAATATGGACCATTTGATCAAGGTCAGATGCATGATAGTCATACGATCAAAGGCTTAACAATGGTTGAAATCCGAAGGGATGAGGATCATTCATCCAACGCATGATAAAAATGGGTCTATTGATATGGACCGAGGTAAAGCTACATGACGAGGAATTTAAGTCATCGATCATATAGTTGATCAGATGGTGAATAGATGATAGCACAGGTTAAAGTTATAAGGAAATAAATATAAAGGACCCTTTGTGAGGATGGTAATTGAATACCTCCTCCAGGACACGTGTCAATGGAAGAGGTAACCATGCAATGTCAAGAGGTGGTATTGAAACCACATATTTAACTCTCGTAGTGTTGTGGAGTAAAACCACCAGTGGAAAGGGAAACCACCAATAGTTAAGTCCCATTTGAATAGTGCTGGCTCACAGCGTTAAGTCGTATGGTAAGGAGAGCTAAGGAAGGAGAGCTCGAATAGAGAGATATGCAACCGATCATAGCTTATGGTCATATGGACCCAAAAGGAATCCCTTAGGGATAAGACAAAAGAAAAGGCATGCATGTCTTTGTGTTTAGTCCTTGGTCATAGGAATGGATGTATGAGAAGAGGGGCTATCATAAAAGAGCCATTCTGCATATCTTGTAGAGAACGCACCAGAGAGATAATTTAAGCTTAGATCTTATTGATTAGAGGATAGAGAGCATCAGTGGAATAGTGAGATCAAAATGGGATGTCAGTCCATAATGTGATCAACTTATGAGTGTTGTTCTTATCAAAGTGATATTGAAGATAAGGAGATAGAGACTTGTGAAATATCGTAATAGACAGAGATTCGGTCTACTTTGAATGATTAGAAGGAAGAGTTGATTGAATGAGAAGGATTACAAAGAGTTTTGAAATATCATTGGCAAGTCCTTTTAATACTTGTTAAACAACTTATGTGCATTGGACAACCATTGAAAGTTTGAGAGTAGCAATCAGATAAAAGAAGCTACAGAAATTTGCTTGCAGACCTTTTAGGTCTACACCAAGTGGTATCAAAGCGGCATTTACCCTCCTTGGAGATTAAGAGAGAAGGACTAAATATTTTGAGATTGAACAGGCAAGGTAGTTGGTTGCATAAACAAGCATAGTTACAGCCAGCAGAAGATTGGAGGAATTTGTCTTGAAGCGGAATTCAAGATGAGTTAGCTCTTGAAAGGCAAAGGGGTGAAGATTGGTTGAGAACATTTTTTTCCTGAGGTAGACTGAGGAATATTCAAGTGAAGTTCTGTAACAGAAAATTTTACAAACAGTGGATAGTTCCTACAATTCTAAGGATAATTGTTGGGCATGAATATTTCTATGTTTGAGTTCATGAGGACATTCCAGATGATTATAGAGCATAATAGTTCTCTTTGAGAAGATTACTCTTGGGGAAAATAACATTGATGTTATTTAAAGTACAGAGACAGTATCCTACTTTTAGAGGAGGTATGAGGAGAAGATGCAATAGGACATTACAAACAGTGAATTGGATCGAGAAGCCTATAGACAGCTGAGGATTTGAGTTGGGTACATGAGAAAACGAAGAGGCAATTGTGACAGGGAGTTGTCCATCAAAATGAAGAGGATGTGGAAGACAAGATCATGAATAGATCTTGCAAAGTATTAAGTATGATATTTTATAACTGACTCTGGTTATGAATTAATTGTGTTTGCAGACTGAGGAGGAATTTGCAAGGTATAACCACCAGGGCAAGTTAAGGCTCTTTGAAGGAGAAATTAGATGCATGTTTATGTGTTTGATTCTGATCCGAATTATTTTCGGCACAAAATGAGAGAGGAGATATAACACAGTAATATACAGATATATTGCAAGAGATCCAATAATCTAACAAAGATATATCGGATATATAATAAGAGACACATATATACAGTAATACACAATTTCTATTAATGAGTGAAATGTACAAAACTATAGAAATACAGAGTGAAAGACTCGATGGAATGGTGGCAGCTTATCTCTGAGAAGAGATGTGACGAATACTCACATTTTCAAGAAGATGATTTTACAATGAGGCTCCAAAGGCCTTTTTATCATAAAGAAAATCTAAAACCCTAACCCCAGAAGATGAAAAGCCAACAGTTTTGTGGACCCCGTTTTGGGTAGTTTGGTGTATCAACTTCTCGCGGGCGTAACTTTAGCATATGATCTTTGTTTGGGGCGCACAATAGCTCGTTGGAAAGGTATCATGGAGGAGATTCATTTTGGGGGTTCAATCAAAGCCTACGACTAGTATTGAAGTGTTTGATCCCAAAAAAAACTTCATTTAGGCCCTCAAAATGGCCCCAGGAGTTTAGGAACCAAAAAACTGCTAAAAATAGTAAGTTGCCAAAAGACTGTTTTGAGCCAGTTGGAATAGGTGGGTGGCCACCGATATCCACCTAGACCAATCCTCCCTCTTTAGGAATTAATGGTCTCCATTGTTTTGAGTGCCTGGGGGAGAGGGAAAAGCGCTTGTTGAATCCGCATCTTGATGAGTTGGTTGCCTTGCTGGAGAATTTGCGTTGCTTAGCTTGTTGAAGGTTGTCACAAACCTATGGATGGAAGGGTTGGATATTCTTAACTAGTCTAGATACATGATATGACTATGTGTAAAAGGAATCCTTTTGCTTTTCTTCAATCTTGTCGACCTTCTTCTGCTGGACATAAGGTGCTTGGACTGAGGTTATGTTGGTTGCAGTGTTCTTTTGTTCACCTTCTGAATAGACTATGAAGAAGCTGAATTTTGTTGTATGAGATACTACCGTGCGAAACTGTTTAGGTGGGACAATAGTTGGAACTACCTTCGGTATCCTGTAGAGATGACCCTCCATAGTAATAATGACATTATGGGGTCGAGACTCATAGATAGCATGGCGCTTCCACATATATGGCTGGCCCAAGAGAATATCACAAAAATTCGGAAGGATAACATCACATAATACCTCATCCTTGAAGGGTGGATGTCGTATGACAATCGACACTGTTGGTTGACATGGAGATCGCATCCCTAGTGAAGCCACCCTATGTTGTATGTTTGTGGGTGTGGTGTTGTCGACAACCCCAACTGTTTGATGACCTCTGTTGAGATGAGGTTCTTCTCGCTTTTGTTATCAACAATGAAATGCAATGGGATCCCCTTCGCCCTCTTAAGGATCTATTGGTTCTTCTGGTTGAATGGTTTCGGTTGCGACAGTAGCAGTGGGATCTACGTCGATAATGTATCTCCTTCCATTATTTTCTGAATCATTTTTTTGAATATGGGTTCGGCTCTTTTTCTTTGATCTCGACCACCAATGATTGTTTTAAGCAACCTTCATCGGTGTTGTGCCAGGGGATTTTGTGGAAGTCACACCATTTCCCAGTGTCATTCTTTGTATTTCCTTTACCCTTCTTTTCTTGTGGCTTGGGTTGGTTGTCAGGAGGTTGTTTCTTAGGGTCGTCTTTATCATGCTTTGGTTGTTGGATATTTGCAAACCCGAACTCTCGTTTGTTTTGGTGCCTAAATTTCTGCTCGATTTTGACAGCATATCGATAGGAAGCTCTGAGTGATGAGATGTCCAGAAAATCCATTTCAGTTTGGATGTACCTATGCAAAGCCCCATGGTATTACAGAACCAAATGTTGCTTGGAGTCTTTGATACCCGGCTTGGTACGCAAGGTATAGAAATTATTTGTGAACTCTGACACTGTTTGGCCCCTCTCT
>JZKD02S1674185.1:520009-542090 GCA_000966675.3 Picea glauca
AAAAGACCTAAGTATTGGATATTGCATGGAGGTTACAAATACAATTCAAGACAATTTTGTTGAATTGTATGAGGAATTGAACTTCTTGGAGGAAAGGATAATAGGCCAAAGACAACGCATTCAACATGCAAATTCAGAGCTACGGGAAGAAGAGATTGTCTTGGAAGAAAATAAGAAGAAAGCTACAAAGTATGTACAACCAAATAAAGGCTTGTAACAGTTGTCACGATAATAGGAAAACTTTATTAGAAGAATAATTTTCAGCAATAGACTGAGATAGAACCATTATGCAACACATGGAGGAGTTCATGATGATGTTTGCAACAGCAGGAATTCAAAAATCTTGTGATTCTAAACTTAATAGTTAGGATATGTATGCAAATTTTGAGGAAATTGAAAGAGAACATACATCAAATTATGTTCTAAAGGAAGGTGAAGCAACATTATCTCACAAATATTATGAAGATATAGAAGATAAAGGATCACTTCATGAAGAAATGCTCAAGGAGATTCCAACCATTGGAATGATGAATAACAGTATTTTGTCACGGGAAGGAAACATAGAAGAAGAAATGGAGATTTTGGAGGAGGGGCTGGAAAAAGACCTAAGTAATGGATATTGCATGGAGGTTACAAATACAATTCAAGACAATTTTGTTGAATTGTATGAGGAATTGAACTTCTTGGAGGAAAGGATAATAGGCCAAAGAAAACACATTCAACATGCAAATTCTGAGCTAGTGGAAGAAGATATTGTATTGGAAGACAATAAGAAGAAAGATAAAAATTATGTACAACAGTAAAGGAGAGGTGACAACAAATAAATTCATCCAAGGATATAGTTGGATGTTGAGATTGATGATTTCCGGATACTGATGAGGAAAACATCCAAGAGGAGATACTGCAGAAAAGGGAGGACAATCAATAATAAAATGCAGTTGATTGAAAGATTGTGCATCAGTAAAGTGAGTGGGAAACATCAACATAAGGTATGGAATCCTGGAGAATTGGAAGCAACTACAGCAGCAGCAGAATAGCAGAAAGGTAGCAAAGCAAATGGACAACTACAAAATAAAGTATGGGATCCATGAGGATTTCAATTAAGGAAACTCATGATAAGGTGATCATGAAACATTCTAACCCTGGAAGTTGATGCAGGAGCATTCTGCCTCCAAAAATGTAGCATTATTTAATGAAACCTAAGGGGTCTTCATTTACCAAGGGAGTTGGTTCCCTAATTGAATTTAATTGTTTAAATTATTGTAAATTCCTAAGTTTGATAGGAATTATAGGAGGATTGAAAATGAGGATTGGATTGTAAATTTTCTCAAATGTATAAGAATATGACAGAGTTCTTAGTTTTTATAGATCTCATGAAGATTTCATGGATATGAATCTTTTAGAGATTGATTGAGTGGTTGAAGGAGTGATTTGTGGATCTATAGATCATAGAGATAGGAGTTGTTGAGATTGTTTTGGATCTGAACTAATTCCAATTCAGAATCCTTTGGTATACATTGTAAGCCTTGAAGGCATTCAGGAGGTTGGCCATGAATTAAGAAATCAGGCCATAAGGTTGGTCAAATGTATGAGGAACCAAGCCAAGAGTGAGGTTGGCCATGGATAGGAAGACTCGACCATAGAGTGGGCCAAGTATACAAAAAAATAAGTCCTCCAGTGAGGAGATTAGGCCAAGAAGGCATAAAGCTACATTTTTAATCCTTATGTACAGTAATTGTGTGTTTGATTAATAGAGAAATGGACACCCTGTTTCGGGTATCAATTGGTTGTGGTTTATTGTCTTATTGTGAATAATTACGCTTCCCTTTATATTGGTGAACTGGGTGATAAATATATTCCTATGTCTATTGGTGATAATTTGTAATTGTAGTAATCTCATTGAAGATCGAATCTAAAAAGAAAGAGTCTAGTTGAGAGGCATCTCTGGAAGACACCACTATGTTACAACCTCGAAATTAATACAGTGACCATTGACCACTATAAGGTTCAATGATCCTAATATTTTTTGCACATAAGAAAAGAGCTACATAAACCGTTGATCTAAAGAGAAGGATTTTTGGGAGTCGTTGGATCAAGGGTTACTCACGTAATGGAAAAAGGTCGAAACTTGGAGTTAATATGGACCGTTTGATCAAGGTCAAATGCATGATAGTCATACGATCAGAGTCTTAACAATGGTTGAAATTTGGAGGGATGAGGATCGTTCGTCCAATGCATGATAAAAAGGGGTATGTTGATCTGGACCGAGGTAAAGCTACATGATGAGGAATTTAAGTCGTTGATCATATAGTTGATCGGATGGTGAAAATATGATAGTGAAAGTTGAAGTTATAAGGAAATAAATAGAAAGGATGCTTTCGAGGATAGTAATTGAGTACCTCCTCCAAGACACACATCAATGGAAGAGGTAACTACGCAATGTCAAGAGGTGGTATTGAAACCACATATTCAACTCCCACGGTGTTGTAGATTAAAACTGGTGCAAACCCCCTTCTCTCCTAAGGGTTGAGTGACCTCTTGGTCAGGATCTTCGATTAAGGAGTCGTTTGACTCTATAAAACCCCACTAGTCTTGTTCTACGTTAAACATAGGTCCTCCTAGCTCCCTACGCAGGCTTCTCAGCACCCGCAACCTTCCCTTTCACGCTCTGCGAAAATCTCAGAGTATTGGGTGTTAGCGCCTTTTCTCTTGGCTCCTCCTCCGATGTGACCTTGGGTGATGACCACATGATTACAAGCATGACCACAAGTGGTTTGAAGTCAAACTACTTTTAGGCCCTCAATTCTCCTCGAGCCTCCATGTGTCCACCTGGCGAAACCACGGTATGGATTGCGACCCGCCCTCAAATTTTTAAATTCCATGCAACTCTTGTCCCTGCAATGCAAGATGATCTTCGATCTCACTATCTTGATGGTTCTTTCAAACAGAAGATCAAGATTTATTCCCTGGAATTTCAATTCGACCACAGTCGTCGATCTGGGAATATCACTTGGTGTAGACCCCCTTCTCTCCTAAGGGCTGCGTGAACTCTCGGTCAGGATCTTCGATTCTGGAGTTGGTTGACTCTCTGAAACCCCACTGGTCTCATTTTGTGTTAAATGTGGGCCCTCTTGGCTCCCTGTGCAGGCTTCTCAACACCCGCGACCTTCCCTTTCGCCCTCTGTGAAAATCTCAGAGTATTGGGCATTAGCTCCTTTTCTCTCAGCCCCTCCTCTGATGTGACCTTGGGCAATGACCACGTGATTGTGAGCATGGCCACAAGCAGTTTGAAGTCAAACTAATTTTGGGCCCGCAATTCTCCTCGATCCTCCACGTGTCCACCTCGTGAAACCACGGTATGGATTGTGGCCCGCCCTCGACTTTTTAAATTTCGTGCAACTCTTTTCCCCGCAATGCGAGATGACCATCAATCTCACGATCTTGACGGTGCTTTCAAATAGATGACCAAGATATATTCCTCAGAATCAAAGGTTTGAACTTACTTCTCCTAGATCGACGAATGTGGTCGAATCAGAATTCTCAAGTTTCAAACCTTTTTTTCCTTTACAGGGAAATCTTCCGGAGTGGAAGATCTGCTGACACCTATCCCCTTGAATCAATGGTTGTGATCTTTGTGGTTCTCCAGACTTTGGGGTTTTGAAATCTCAAATCTCACCTCCTTCTGTACTTCAATCTTCCAGAGCGGGTGATATGAAGACACATGTCCTCACAATCAACGGTCCAGCTTCTACCTTGGGTGTTTGACCTTTCAACCCAAATCAACGGTCCTGAGACCCTCCCCTCGATCAACGGTTGAGATCTCCGCCAGGTTCCGGACTTTGGATATTTCAAATATCAAACTTCACCCTTTCCCCAATGCTTTTATCTGAAGTTTGTGATCGACTAACGCGTGTCCCTCCCTGGATCAACAGCTGAGGAATACTTCGGGTCTATACCCAAAGTAGACGGATTCACGCCACGTTTCCCCTGAATCTGACAATTAGATATCGCTTCAGGACTTTACCTGGAGCTCACAGATCTTCGCCACATCTCCTCCAGATCTGATGGCTCGGATTCACTTCGGCTCTTTGGGGTTCAGCGACCTCAATTCTCAAGCTGAAAAATCCCACGACAAATTTCCCGGAGCTCGCGATCTATTGACAAATGTCCTCTGACAGATCGATGGCTCTCGACTCTCTGGCACTCCGCTCTTCGGGAATCTCAAGTTTCAAACTTGATTCCTCTTGGGCTTGCAATATCTGATGGCTCATATTCTCCTTGGCAATCCAACGTTGGACGTTCACCTCGGACGATATGACGGCTCAGCCTGCTTCATATGATCGGATGACGAAGATATTACTTCGAAAATCTGGAACTCCGGACTTAGGAAGTTTCAAGTCTCAAATCTTGGTGGGTTCTCTCCTCTATGTATACGAAGCATTAAAGCTCATGTACCTTCTCTTTAATCAGATGGTTGTTGGTCCTTACGATGTGATCCAATGGCTGACGTCGCTCCTCCTCTTGAGCTTCTGATTTCTCTGACTTAGAAGACTTTCTAAGTGTTCAAAGGTTTCGAACCTTTGCCCCTTCGACGAGTTCGACTCTTGGATCTCGTTAACACTTATGAAAGTGTTATTCCTCCTAAGCTTGGTCTTGTGAAGACTTTGAATTCTTACAAAGTCCCTTCGACGCTTAGTCGAACCTCGGATTTGTGCACTTCTTGCACCAGATCTTTACGCAAGGTTTGAATTCTTGCGAACCACTGTGCATGCCTTGCACCAATCTCTTTGCACTCCTTGCAAAGGGAAGTTTCATGTTATCTCTTCTAAGCTTCAGAACCGAAATAGATCCTAATAACACACTCCTTGCGTTCTGTGTGCAGACCTTGCACCACTCGACAAAAGAGAGACAATTGAAATGTATCCTAACATTCACAGTTCTGTCTACTCATAACGAAATTCATTCATTCATTCTTGAAAACACAATAACAGAGAATTGCAAGCAATGTCCACACCATACATTGGGTCAATTTTCCTTTGTTATATTTAAAAGTGAAAATGGCTACAACAATATCAAACAAAAACTGAAAACTATGAAATCTCCTACTAACTTGCATCTAGCCTCATTTGGGCGTCAAAAACCTCTATTTATCTCCAAGGGTTCTTAGGGTTCCCCTCGACTTCTGGCTACTCCAAAAACCTAACCTAACGACTATCTTAGATGTCATATTCCAGAGCAGGAGTGGAAACTCCCACGTCACTCGCAATCGTTCAAGCGTGCTTCAAATATGTTTTCGGCTCTGAGTTCAAGCATGCTAATCATCGGGTTCAGACGTGCTTCAGAATATTCGTCGAGACTGCCAGCGTTGAGATTTCAGAAATATTCCCATGCGTCGAGTGCCTACTCCACGTTCTTGTCAGCAATGCTCCTGCATCATACTCCTCTTGACAAAAATTCATGGACTCCTGTCCATGAGCTCCTGCACCAACTTTCCATGCTTCTGGATAGCATCTTCATTTTCCCAACTGGCATCTTCTATTGGGTGTCCCTTCCACTTGACCATATATTCAAAATAGGTCTTCCTTCTAGTCTTGTTTCCAATCCTTTGATCAACAATCTTCTCCATCTATGGTTTTTCTGCTACAGGAAATTGTTTCTTCCACTAGACCTTCTCTTGATCTTTTGATCCCTCTGTGTCATATTTTATGTAAGGATACAGGTCTGAAATATTGAATATGGGCGATATGCCCACATCATCTGGCAACTCAATATCATATGTGTTTGCATCAAACTTCCTCAAGATCTTACATGGTCCTATCTTCTTCATCTTTAACTTGTTATATGTTCCCCTAGGGAACCTTTATTTCCTGAGATGTGCTAGAACCTGATCTCCTACTTCAAACTGAAGTTCTCTGCAGTGTTGATCAGCTATGCGCTTGTACTCCTAGTTAGAACTCTGCAACTGTCCTCTAATCTGGCTATGGAGCTTTTGCATTTATGCAGCAAAATCTTCTGCTCCAGCACTCCTGATCTCACTTTGTTCCAGGTCTCTCAACGCAAATACTCCCCTGGGTTGCATTCCATACAATATTTGGAATGGTCTCTTTCCAGTGCTCCTATTTGGTGAGTCATTATATGCAAATTCTTCTTGTGGAAGAATCTGATCCCACTGATTATGGTGCTTAGTAACCAGAGTCCTCAATAAGTTTCGTAAACTTATGTTTACCACCTCAGTCTGTCCATTTGTCTGAGGGTGATAAGCTGAGCTGAAGGAAAAAAAATTCCCCAACTTCTTCCACAGTGTTCTCCAAAAGTGACCAACAAACTTTGTGTCTCTGTCCGAGACAATGCTTCTGGGTAGGCCGTGAAGTCTTACAACTTCCTTGAAAAACATATTTGTAACATGTGTTGCATCACTAGTCTTCTGGCATGGGATAAAGTGTGTCATCTTTGAAAATCCATTCACTACCACAAATATGGAATCAAATCCTTTTTGCGTTCTTGGCAATCCCAACACAAAATCCATTCTTATTGCATCCCAAGGCCTCTCTGGTATTGGCAATGGTTGATACAATCCAGTGTTTTGTCTTTCTCCTTTTGCATGTTAGCAAATTCTACATTTGTTCACAAAATTTATCACTTATGTTCTCATACCTGGCCAGTAGTATGAACTGCTCAACTGTGCAAATGTTTTATCATGGCCGAATTTTCCAGCCAATCCTCCAGTATGCTTTTCCTTCAAAAGGTTATCCCTCATTGAGCATTTTGGTATTTACAACTGATTCCCCTTGAACAACAATCCCTCTTGAATCATATACTCTATCCACTAGATTCTATCTCTCAGCACAGGATTTTCACATGCCTCATATGCTTCCTTGAAATCTGTATCATCACCATACATGTCCTTAAGGTGTTCAAACCCCAAGGTCTTCACCTGAAATTATTGTAGAATCAAGCATCTCTTGCTTAATGCATCAGCAACTTTGTTAGCATTCCCAGTAATATGTTTTATGACAAAAGTAAAATTCTACATAAACTCAACCCATTTCACATGCCTCTAATTCAATTTTTCCTGTCTGGTTATGAATTGTAAATCCTGGTTATCGCTATACAAGAAAAATTCTTGTGGGACAAGGTAATGTCTCCACTTCTTCAAGGCCTGAATTATGGCGTAAAACTCCTTATCATACGTGGAGTATTTTCTCTTGGTCTCATTCAGCTTCTCACTGAAATAGGCAACAGGTCTATTATCCTGGCTAAACACTGCTCCAATTGCAACTCCACTTGCGTCACATCTCACCTGAAATGTCTTTTCAAAATTCAGCAAGACCAGAATTGGTCGTTCTATTATTTTCTCCTTCTATGTATTGAAGCTCCTCTCGGCTTCCTCTGTCCACTTAAAAGACTTGTGCTTCTTCTTCACTGTATCCATCATTGGCACACAAATTCCACTGAAGTCTTTGATGAACTTCCTATAGAAGCTTGCTAATCCATGGAAGATCCTTACCTCAAACATACTCTTCAGTGACGATCATTCTTTGATTGCTTTCACCTTCTCTGGATCCATCTTCAATTCATTAGAAGAGATCACAAAACCCAAGTAAACGAGTTATGTCTTCATAAAAGAGGACTTCTTTAGATTTATCAACAGATTCTCCTGTCGTATTCTCCTCATCACTAGTGTTAGGTGCCTCAAATTCTCCTCTTTAGTCCTGCTAAATATCAGTATATCATCCAGATATACAACCACAAACTTGCCAATGAAATCTTTCAGTATCTCATTCATCAACCTCATAAAAGTACTCGGGGCATTTGTTAAGCCAAATGGCATAACAATCCATTCATACAAACCTTCATTTGTCTTCAAGGTTGTCTTCAACTCATCACCTTCTCTCATTCTAATTTGGTGATATCCACTTTTCAAATCTATCTTAGAAGAGAAATTTTCTCCACTTAAACAGTCCATTAAATCATCCATTCTTGGTAAAGGAAATCAATACCTGATGGTGATCTTGTTAATGGATCTTGAGTCAGAACACATTCTCCATCCTCCATCCTTCTTTGGACTCAACACAGTCGGTACTACGCATGGACTCAAGCTCTATCTGACCAAACCCTTGTCTAATAGTTCTGGGACTTTGTTCTTCACTTCCTCATTCTCTCAAGGTGTCAAACTGTATGCTACTTTGTTTGATAGACTTGCTCCTAGTATCAGTTCAATATGGTGGCTAATACTTCTGATGGGTGGCAATGAGTTAGGCAGCTCATCCACTACTATGTCAACAAAATTATCCAACAATTCTTGAACTTCTTCAGGCAAATAATCCATCGAATTACTTGTAAGGATAACTCTAGGTTTCCTCACCACAACAAACTACATCTCATGTTCTTTCTTGACTTCTTTCAGGATTTCCTTCCCTCTCATGAGAAGTATGCTCGTGTTGGCTTCCTCTTTCACTTTCTTCTCCTCTATTGACAGCAACATGTGTGTTATACCATTTTTCTCCAAGATGTATGTATTATTCCTCCCATCATGAATGACATTCCTATCAAATTGCCATGGTCTTCCCAACAGAATATGGAATACATCCATGGGAATTACATCACATAGAATTTCATCTCTATATCCTCCTATCTTAAATTCAACCAAACATTGTTTAGTAACCATTACCTGGTGTCCTTTATGCAACCATGAGACTTTGTATGGCTTCGGATGTGCAGTTGTCTCCAGCTCCAATTTCTCCACCATCTCTGTGGATACTAAGTTGTCAATTCTCCCACTTTCAATTATCACCTTGCATACTTTGTCTTTAGTATTGAAAGTTGTCCTGAAGAGGTTATTCCTCTCCACTGGTTTTTCAACTTCTGCCTCTGGTTTTAAGAGAACCTTCCTCAACATCAGGGATATTCCATCCTCTATTCCTTCTGCTTCAACATTCCCTCTCTGTGCTTCTGAAATGTGAGCTTCACCTCCTCCTCACCCTTCACAAATTTTGTAAGTATAATGGGTTGGAGAAAAAATCATTTTATCTTTAACCATTCACAAGGTTACAAAATGGGGATCTCCTCGCCCTTGGAGATGGGTAAGCAACCATTGGCTTAGATTAAGTATCAAGTACCAATTGGTGGTCTCAAAGGGACAACAGAAAGGTTGCCTCCCTCACTCCCACACTCTAGCCGTAATCTTGCACAAGTTTGTGGTAACTTCACTTACTACAAAATTTGGGAGGAATGTGGGATAATGGTCTGTCGAGTGCATTTTTGTTGTGTGGTAACTAGGAAGGGAGATTTTAAGGAATTTTGGTCCAGCGCTATAGGAGAAAGGGGAGTGCAGTGGGAGCCTTGTGGGAGGTCGAGTTCGGATCTCAATGTTGGAGGGTTAGAGTGGAGTTTGGAGGTGCCTCTCTTAGGTGGCTCTGCGTCAATGCATGTAATGTATGCTCATATCTCTAGATATGTCGGAGGGTCGATTTCATACGTGTCTGTTGTTCTTTGTTCTTGGTATTTGAATGATGAAGGACACCATTTTTTTTTATTCTATATGTCCATCCTAGTGTATTAAGAAGTAATCCCCTTAGGGTACTATAGGCAACTAGCTACAATAGAACCTTGGAGCACATGGTCGTTAAGTGGTTTTAATAGAATGGGCAGTCCCGAACTCAAGGAAATCCAAATGGTTTTGAGGTGACATGAGGAAATTGTCCAGGCTAGCAATTGAGCCATGATATTACTCTCTACAAAGTTGGAAGAGATGGAAAAGGTGATCAATGCTCACACTATCAATGTCACATCCCTTATCAATCAGCAAAGGCAAAGAGTCAAATATACCTTGGAGGCAGAATGTGATAGACTACGTTCTTTGGTTGCAATAGTAAACTTAGACTCTTTGTCTTTGACATCCAACAACTTGGAAGGTGGACTTCAAGGAATCAGGGAGGAAGACAATGTTATTCAAATAAGAGACCCAATGGACATCGAGGAACCAAATCCTCCCTACTCAAATAGGGAAGAAGAAGAACAGCGTAGTGTCCATACTTAATTTTATGTATGTTTTTTAAATATGTATGCATTTTGGGTCAGTATATTAGGGTAGCTACTAGTGGGATCACCTGGAAATCTAGTATAAGATCATATTTTACTAATAGTAAAAGATGTATAGGAAATAGGACCGTGGAAGAGCCAATTTTTTGACAAAAATTTTGATGTATTTTTGAGTTACAGCCTTGGCGTAGCCCCCCTTTTATAAGATATAAAAATTTCTTCTGTTTTGGTTAAAAAAAACTATGGTTCATAGTTTCTTAGCTATTTTTTTGTGGGTTTGGGAGTTTTGCCTTTATTTTGTAGGTTAATGGTGGATTTCAAGATTTTAGGGTTTTACATCAACATATGCAACTAGCAAATGAGGGGAAATTTAAACAAGGAAAGAGACAAATGTTTTGCAGCATGGGTGCATGTCCAAAGGGGTTTTCATCTTGTAACGTACCTTCATTTTTTATATCAAAAATAATGTCTATTGGTCTAACATTTCATTGGTGGATACAATATGCAAATCAAAATACAACACATTAAGACCATTTATAACATAGAA
This sequence comes from Picea glauca, assembly GCA_000966675.3. Taxonomy (NCBI): domain Eukaryota; kingdom Viridiplantae; phylum Streptophyta; class Pinopsida; order Pinales; family Pinaceae; genus Picea; species Picea glauca. The sequence continues at coordinate 530,598 of JZKD02S1674185.1, forward strand.
ATCCTTCTTCTTAATAATTATGATAGAGTTTGGCATTACATTAGTCAACATAAGGTCAAGCTTCCCATGTTTAAATGCAAGGTCTACATTGTAACTTCTCTACATAACAAAATCAAGTTGAATATCTCAATTTAATTAGAATTAACACTTCACAAATTGCCACGTAATACCTTTTTAATATGGTGACACTTAAGCATCGATAGCATAACCAAATTACGATAAGCATAAACATACGATTCACATACTGACTCTATTTCAGAATTTCCTCAATCATTTCAGTTCATTAATTCCCTAGAATCTCTTAGATGGAGGTCTTGTTCTCTCCAAAAGAGGATAGTCCTAGGGTTTAAGGTTAAGGTCCTTAAGCTCATGCATATAACACCTTCTCTATTGATTAGAAGTGTGATTCCATGATCACTAGGTTCAACATAAGAAAACCTTTCTTTTTTTTAATCTACAAGCTTCTTTCCTAATGATTATTTAATCTATAGACCTCTTGCCTCATTATTCACTAATACATGGTTATAAATAATGGAATAAAAGCTTATAGAAATAGTATTGAGACCAAAACATGATACAGACCATCATACAATAGAGTTGAATACCTCACAATAATATTCAAAAACATTTACAATAGTTACACAATAATCTATGCATAGGTTTCATATAATTTCAAGGGTAAGAGGGATCTAGCCTCCTCCTTCTTTCAAGAAGAAAACGTAAGAGTAAAAATGATTCAAAACCAATCATCAATCATCTCATTTAATCCCTTAAAAATATTCACATCAAATTCCAAGACTTTTCATACACAACAAACACAAATTGTCCAGGGTATGGGGAATTTGAGTAGCCCTTCTTGACCTAATTATATTTTCACCTTTTGAGGAATGAAATGGATGGATCTAATTCTGAAATTTGGTGAGCATGTGGATATTGATATCAGCTACTTGTTGTTAAAATATGAATTCCAACAGACATTGTATGACCAAGTTATAGTAGAATTTTATCTACATCAATTTTGTGTTTTACAACGTCATACAGACAAATATGAAGCTGATTTTTGGTGAGCATGCAGATATTTATGTCAACTACTTTTTACTAAAATTTGAAAATCAATAGACATTGTATGGCCAAGTTATAGTATAATTTCATCTACAACCATTTTGTGTTTTTAGAAGTCATACTGACAAATCTGAAGATCATTTTTGGTGAGCATGTAAATATTGATGTCAGATACTTTTTGTTAAAATTTGAACACCAATGAACATCGTATGGTCAAATTATAGTAAAAATTCATCTACAATCATTTTGCATTTTTAAGGGCCATACAAGAAAATCAGACACTAATTTTTGGTGAGCATGTGGGGATATGTACTAGATAACTCCTCTCAAAATTTGGCCTTTATTAGACTTTATATGAAATAATTTCACTAAAAATACAAAACTAGTTTTCAATGCATTTCTGCAAACAGTTTGCATGCATGAGATTATCAATGCATTATTATACAAATTTTGCAATTTCATAACTTACAACAAAAACTATTCACCCAATGACATCTACATAATTTCCATGGCATGAGCTCAAAATAAATAATGATAGCATGCATGTGCATTTCATCATGATTGAAATCTTAATAAAAAAATAAAAATAATACACTTATCTTTCAAAAAATAAGTTCCAAGGCAATTGAATGTGGGTGAACCATTTTCGTCCCAACCATAGGCAAATCCTTTGTGAATGCCACTCTCATGCTGGGCTATGAGATCACCAAGGCGAAAAGGAGTTGTGAAAGCTCCCAAATCACTCTTCTCTTTACCACAAGCTTCAAAACCAACCCAAATTGCCAACAAAAGTGTAGAAGCTCCATAAAGTACTTCCCTCCTCAATCTTGGTGTCTAATTCCACATGATAGTGGCTCTTTCATCTCTCCATGGATCCTATGATAGTTGGATTGCTATTTTTTCATCAAAAAATCTATTCTCTCCTCAAGAAGTCACTTTTTCCTCCACCTTCTCTCCCTAATTCGAATTCTATTTTTTTTTGCATGAATAAAGGAGAGAAAAAGAAAGAGTCATAATCCAACTCTTCCACTTCCTTAATGATAGGGATCAAGATTCCTTGTTGAACTCTCCTTGATTGCATGAATATAGGAATTAGTTTCTTCGATATAAGAGGTAGGTACTTAAGAATATGAAATAATTACTTAAAGTAATTAATCTTTTCACTAGGCTCATAATTTTAATATCATAAATATTATAATAGAATGTTAATATGACAATCACAAGAAAGAGGTTGTATATAGGATATAGTAGTGACCATGAGACATAATCCAATTCCCTCCTTAGACCCCCTTACCTTTCCCCTATGGTGGACTCATAGCCCCATCAGTGTTTTGTCCCACCAATCAACCTTGGAACCTTTCATTAAATTCAAAATGATCATGTTGAGATGTCCTTAAAATCGCCATGGTAATTCTACCTCACAGCATGAAGCAAAACATAGTAATGAAAAACATAATTACAATATAAACAAGATCAAGTTCAAAGTGTTGAGATTAGGATATTACATTCCCCTCCCCTTAGAATAACACTATCCTTGATGCTCTCTTCTTGTCTTGTTGTTGGTTATCTTGGACAGCAACGTCCAATCATTTCTTTACTATCTTGGAACACCTCCAAGACCTTTAACATTCCAACGCATGCTGAAAATAATCAACAAATAAAAAAAACATGCATGTCATAGCCATTTTAAGCATCAATTATTCCATTCATAGTTGAAGCGTATATTCATAAAATAAATTTAAATATGAAAATCAACCTAATATTTATCTTTATGAATGTTTATATGCTCCATATGGTTGCTATAGACAAGGCTCAACTCACTATTATCCCATACACACCCATTGTATAAAATGCACTCCTAATCCCTGTTAGCACTAAAAGTCACACTTTGACTACTAAAGTGTAAGCTCAACACCCATCAATAGGTTTTAAGGTAATTTTTATGATAAGATGTCAAATGGATCAAAACTCGGCAAAACAATGTAAATCACATAAAGTTCCAGATAAAATGCATCAGCAAATGAGGTCTTGGCTAACTTGGATCAAGGTTTAAAGAGTAAGATGGATAGATGGAGGACTTTAGTGAGGAAAGTGAAATATGTCTACTACTCACATCAAGCAAAACTAGCAGACATATGAAGAAAACCTTTTGACACAAGAACTCCTTTTAATCAAAAGATAAACTATGATAAAATTATAAAAGCATCAGAACAAAACCTTCATTGTAATACATATACAATAGATCAATCAAATCCTTCAAAAGACAGTAGAATCAGAGTAAGACAGAAATAAGATGACAGGAAAGAAGTTGATTTCTATTAGTCAAAACGTCTCAAGTCTAATACACAAAATCTAGAGATGGCTCTGTTACATCACAACATCAACATATGAGTCTCATCTCAACCATTAGAACCTAAAAAATTAAATCAATATAAAAGGGTGGATCAACAAGAAAGAAATGGAGGGCAACAAACTGCAGATCAGTAGGCTACACCATTGGGCAATGGAGTCACACAAACACCCTGAAGTTAGAAGGAAATTGAAGAGAATATCAGAAAAATGAATTATAAGATGGCAGATGGAAGAAAGGATAAGTTAACATAAAGTAGATCATCCATTGAACAGAGATCCTCTCTGTAAAACAAATGGGAAATCTACTTGAATAAATACAATGAGTTATAGGCAATCACAACAAACCCTTTGTTGCTCAGGAATCTATAAAACAAATACAGCCATTGATCCTCAAAATCTACAATTCATTCAAGTAAGATAGAAATTCAGATGAACAACAAAGAGAACACAATCTGATATAACTAATCTCATGAATATTCAATGGAAAAAATGTTGGTTACAAACAGGCCCTTGGGCTTACAAATCAACAACTAGAACTGCTCCTCAAGCTTTCTCCTCTCTTGGATCATCAATCCAACCCCTCTCTCATAAAAAAAATCCTTTCATTTATACTGAATAATATTTATCTACCCTAAGGAGTTCGAAACCAAGGAGTTACATAGGATCCTCCTCTATTTAGGAGTCTTGTTACAAAAGATTCCAACAAAAGCCTAACAAATTCCTATTTTTTTGGGATTTTTTCTATGATGATAAATGCCTTTTGAAACAGGTCATCCTAATTGATTTGGAGATGGATCACATGTCCTTCATGTCCAACTGACTCCTAGGATACCATTTGAACCTTTCTTGACAGGTGGCAACCTCCAAACAAGGCGAATATCCAACAACTGTGCAAAATAGAGAATTTGCAGTGCCAGTTTGCAACGCACTGGTGTTTTAATTATATCTCTCGGATTACAAAGTGGGTTAGTCTGAAATTTGGTCAGCAAGTCAATGCCATTATCATTCTCCTCCACAAAAAAATTTAGAAAAAACCACATCACCGTTTTGGATTTATGATCAAATGTTTAGAAGCAGTTGCTACATGAAATGAGTTCGCAGCGCCCTTGTCTGCCAGTTCGCAGCGCCAAAAGGAAAAAACGTCCAAAACCACTTTATTGACCTTCAAATGGGACGAAAACCCTTATGGAGTACCTGATGGTCCTGAGTTTGATGCTGGTATCTTTGAAATTTCCCGAGGGTGTCTACAAGTAGTCGAACCTCCAACTCTCCTCTTTAACCAATTTGCAGCGCCAATGATAAAACATCAAAAACCCTTCTCTCAGCCTTTAAAATGGTATGAAAAGCCTCATGGAGTACCTGATGGTCCTGAGTTTGATGCTGGTATCTTTTAAATTTGTCGAGGGTGTCTACAAGTAGTCAAACCTCCAACTCTCCTCTTTAACTAGTTCGCAGCGCCAATGTTAAAACATAAAAAACCCTTCTCTCGGCCTTTAAAATGGTATGAAAAAACTCATGGAGTACCTGGTAACCATGGGCTTGATTTTGATGTCTGTGAATGTGAACATATATGTTTGCAAGTTGACCAACCCTCAACGCTCCTCTTCAACCAGTTCGCAGCGCCAAATTCAAAATCAGTGGCGCACTTCAAGGAGACTATTGGACTACAGTTATTTGTGCTAACATTTGGCTCCACAGGGGATGGAGACCTCCCTATGAGGCTCCAATAACATGCAATTCCAGTTATTTATCCATTCCATCTCTACAATATGTACTATGTCTATGCCTTGAGAGCACCTCTGATCATTTATTGAAAACTGAAAAACATTCAATGCAAACCAAATGCTTGCATAGAAAGCTTATTTATATACATTCCTACATTAGTCTATCAAGTTGAGCTTCTTTTCTTAAGTATAATCAGATTTCCAGTGAAGCCATGCAACCATTTGGCTAGTAAAACAAGTTTCTTTTATATTGCGGACGAAAGCATAAAAATAATATAACCTTCGCAACAAAAAATTCATCAATAGTTCATACTTACAACTGTAAATTCTTATCAAATCCAAAGCTACAACATAAGGGGCCTTCTAAAAAATTGTATCCATTAAAACAGCTACTGGATCTTGGAGCTCATGGTGAAATTCTCGCTGGGACAGCTCATGTGAAAAATCTGTTACATTAAGTATTTTGCTATCCTTTTGTTCTGCGCTAAAAGGTGCATAACTCGGGCTGATAAAATCCTCCAAATTAGCTACCATTGGATCAAGGACAGTTATTTCTACATGTTGTTCCAGCTAAAGTTTGTATTATCTCTACATATTACCAATTTCGTGACTATTGCCAATTTCATTTGTCTGATTATTTGCTTCTATTCCAATTTCCTAGAAAAGTATATCACTTTGAAAAACACTAGAAAATGTTTGAAGAACGTGAGGAACAAATACTCCTTCAAGAATTCCTTCACTACTAGCACCCTGATCTTTAAAATTGGCACATCTTTTATATAAAAGATCAAATTCTATACAACATTCCTCATAAATCAGCTCAACATAATACCTTTGTTTGCAATAACCATTGAATGCATTATGAAAATATTTCAATGAATGAATGCTAGCAACAGGGAGGGTTCTACACCACTCACGAGCATGTCCTTCCAAAGAAAATCTGAACATTTTAATAAGAATATCCTCATGATCAATATTTAGCCTATGCATACACTCGTGAAAATCCAACAAGTGCTCACCAGGATGATCATGCTCATTTCCACCAAACCTCGGAAGGCAAGGTTCCCATACTTCTCTATCAAGTACAAGATTTGGAAATCCAGGTATAGAAGAGAAGTCACAAAATGCATACCTTTGAGCTAGGATCTTGTCCATTTCAAAACAGTGGAGTCTCCAATAGATATCTGAGCAGTGGAGTCGCCATGGTGAAAGATAAAAAATCTAGAAGTGTATAGATTCAGTTCACCATCCAAAGCTAGATTTAATCATCATAGTTCACCCAGGGAAAGTGTCCTCATTGTCGTCCCTGGCAACGGTGCCAAAAATGTTAGCACTGAAAGTCACACTTTGACTGCTAAAGTGTAAGCTCAGCACCCATCAGTAGGTTTAAAGATAAGTTTTTTATGATGATGTCAAATGGATCAAAACTCAGTCAGAATAGTGAAATCACGGAAAGTTCCAGAATAGATGTATCAGCAAGTGAGGTCTTGGATAACTTAGATTGGGGTTTTGAAGAGTAAAATGGATAGATAGAAGACTTAATGAGAAAATTAAAATGTATACCACTCACATCAGGCAATACCAGTGGACATCTAAGGAAAGTCTTTTGACATAAGAACTTCTTTAATCAAAAGATAAACTCTGAAAAACCATAGCAGCATCACAACAAAACCTCCATTGCAATACAGATACAATAAATCAAATGAATCATTCACATGATAGTAAATCAGAGTAAGATTGAGATAAGATAATGGAAAGAAACTAATTTCTATTAATAAAAAAGTCTCAAGTCTGATACACAAAATCCAGAGGAAGGATTGTAATGAGACTCATATTTTTTGAAGTTGTGGAATTACAGAGCCATCCTCTGGATTTTGTGTATCAAACTTGAGACTTTTTTATTAATAGAAATAAGTTTCTTTCCATTGTCTTATCTCAATCTTACTCTGATTTACTGTCATGTGAATGATTCATTTGATCTATTGTATTTGTATTGCAATGGAGGTTTCGTTGTGATGTTGTTATGGTTTTTTAGAGTTTAGCTTTTGATTAAAGAAGTTCTTATGTCAAAATATTTTCCTCAGATGTATGCTGGTATTGCCTAATGTGAGTGGTAGACATTTTAAATTTTCTCATTAAGTATTCTATCTATCCAATTTACTCTTCAAAACCCTAATCTAAGTTAGCCAATACCTCATTTGTTGATACATATATTCTGGAAATTTCTAGGATTTCATTGTTCTGACTGAGTTTTGATCCATTTGACATCATCATAAAAAACTTATCTTTAAACCTATTGATGGGTGCTTAGCTTACACTTTAGCAATCAAAGTGTGACTTTCAGTTATAACAATCCCAACTAGCATGTAACATGAGTCTCTCACAATAGATTCATTCAAGTCACCTCTTCCTTGCTGTCACTCACCCTCCAAGTTCAGGCATCCCCTTCTCTGCTAAATAGTCCCTTGGGCGATCCATCATTTTCCAAGGCTTTCTTGCACAAGAAGAGCGTAGACTTATAGAGTCTTACTGCCAGGGTGTCCCACTGGCTTGATCTAACATAGCATAGCACATCTCAATGGAAATCAAGACATCATAGGGTTCTAGTGTCTCTACATTGGAATTATCTTCGTGCTTTCCAGCTTCAACAACTATCATATGTATTTCCTAGACAGATCCATCATTTCACTTGTACCATATACATACATTTTACATGAGATGTCATCATAATAATTTCAATTAGAAATATTTTGTTTCAAACCTATTTCATATAGAAACTAGATTTCACAAGTATGAGATTCTTGTCATAATGTTTGTTTCTTGCATGTGGTAACACCTAGTCTTCATTATGGACTTACACTCATTTCCATATCCAAGACAATTTTACTTGCAATATTAACTTTCAATCAACCAAACAACTGTTAGTATTCATGCATATAATCCTTTCATTGCAACATTTACAACAACCCCATAAGTGATCTTATAATTATAACACACTAATAATTCTATTACTTCTAGGTGTATATCACATGAATTGAAATGAAACTGCCATTCATTATATATGCATTACAAGCATGCATCCACTCAATGCATCAAGCATATGTACCAACACAATTCATAATTGTAGGATCATTATTTGTATGATGTCATAATTGATTTATGCATATTTAATCAACGCATCCTCTCATTGAGTCAAACTTACCATAATTCAAGCTCATGTGTTTTACCAAGATAGGTTGGAGGACTAAACCAAGACCTCTATACATCATCCAGAAACTTCTCTATTTTTTGTTCGACCATTTGGATATCGTCCTTCTCCACCCAAACAAAACACCAAGAATGTAATCCTTTAGTGCTCTTCAATGTTGGCAAATTGGTTGTTGTCCAAAACATCAATTATAAGTAGGAAGACCATTGGATACTTGTGCAGTGCTATAGTCATTTTCCAATTATTACACAATATTGTCTCATACATGGCTATCTCACATGGAATTTAGTTTAACATTGTATACAAATTCATGACATGAGTGTAATTACTCATTCACTCTAGTCATTATTGTTAACCAACTCAATCATGACATACTAACTCATAAATGTATCTCAAAGATTCTAACAATATTTACATATCAAAAGCTTCCTTCTTTTGTCATACCCCGCTTATGTATCAATGAAAGGAATGCATTAATACATATTCATAAACATATCAAAGAAAATATCAAATATGATGAAAGGAATTACTACCCAATTCCTTTAAGGCCACATGCTTTATTGGCATGACTAATTTTCATATCTGCATGGGTGTCATCAACATTCTTGATGTTACTTGATGAGCTAATGCCTTATGTGAATTCACATTATCCCTTCATCAACCTCTTAACAAGCATCCTCTTGTCCTTATCCTTTTCACAAGGTTGTCTATCATGGGTAGCTACATTATCAACATCTTCAACCATTCTTAACCATACAACAATCAACAACCACATAAGTTATCATGCCAAACTTATTGCATGTGTCACAACACTCTTAATAAATAAACAACATCATATATGCTCCAAAATATATATATGCACTCTACCACATGTTATCTCTCAATGTGTCTATTAGTGAAAATGTATTCCAACTATTTTACTCTCTTGTATTTATTAGCATTCCCATGCCTTAACTATTCACACATAGAAACTTTCTCAATCTAGAGAAATATAATAGAACAATTAAAGAGGAGTCAAGGAATTCTCCCTTCCATTTCCTTTCTACGTAGTATGGAATTCCACAACATAGCTAATCAACTCCATGGATTTTTTGTCGTTCACATAATAAATCATTCGATGTGATATTCACATCCAAGTAGAAATACTCAGTTCATGCACCTAACTATACTTCCTACTTCAAAAGCATACAATTCTACTTTAGAAACAAAGTAGAGTTTAATGTCTTAAAAATAAACTTCCTCATTCTATGCTTGCCTTGTTGTCCACATGTGCTAGTTACTGCTACAATCCAATGATTAGTAAATTTGAAACTTCCTATGATGTTTTGCACTTTCTTTGCCTCCCATGGTAATCCATATTCAAACATGTTTTTATCGAGCCTTCAATGGCCCATTTTCTAGTATGCATGGCATCATGCTTTGCGGACCTCATTACTTGGTTGCTTTCCTTGTTGCAGTTTGCATATCAAAACAAGAAAGACAACTTGTAATGTTCAATAAGGATGAAGTATACTCAACGTATAAATCATATGTAAATCAACTTTATCGAAATATTCACCATCAAGTGAATTTGCATGAATTATAATCAATTAAATTCAAATTCGACTATTTTTCATAGCAAGTAGATTGAAATCGAATCAACCATTATTAGAATGATAACATATTATATCATTTTAAACAAATGAACGCTTGTTCATTTACATGTTCACACAATACATTTTGGGTGGACTATAGGTACCATATAAAAAATACCCCCTATACTTACTCACCAAAACATGGCTTTCTTGTCTAAATCTATTTAAGAGTGGTAGCAATATTAAAAAAATTCCCATAATAAAAAGCATTTACAAAAGCATTTCTTTTAAACATAATGAAATAGTTTGGAATTGTCCCGATAATCAACCTTATACATCAATTCTTTCCTAACTCAAGTTTTTACCAACTTTCCCAATTAAAGGTCTAATGGCATAATATCATTCAAAGTGGTGGTACTCTTCTACCTTTCAATAAGAGCATAATCATCCATAGTAATTTATATGCAATAATTAAACATTATCAGAACAAGCCAATTCACATATTAATTTCCTATCTCAAGTGGAATATTAATCAATAATGACACCTTGAGTGATTAACTGCATCTAATGGCTTTACTAGCATGTCTACATCATCCTTTCAATGATTTAGCGACAATTCATACTAATGTCAACTCATACTTAGGTTTACTCTATTGTATGAGAGTTCACAATCATTCACATGATAAGTTTCAAATACATATTTAAAGTATGTTTCTCTCTTCCAAGTGGCGGCTAACAACAAGAGAAAAGATGATTTATCCCATGTTATACATAACACTCTTACACGTACGATCTTTGCATACTAGCATTCATAGTACACAACATAGCATAACCTTCAAGATGAAGACAATTAGGTAACAATGAAATTACCCAAAACATAACAAGTACATTTTTTTTGTACCATAGTCAAACCCATCCACACATTCATATCAATAAACATGCATTCAAGTTAAGAGACCTATATAGTCCTCTTTGTAAATAACATCCTCACTCTACAGAGTGATAAGCATAGGAAAACTACACATTGATATGCATACATGATCCTCAAGGGTGTTACAGCTAAGTCTCATTAGTAATACCAATATACCACGAAAAACTACTATTTTAACATCAATTAAACTCTTTCATAATAGTCATAAGACAAATTCATCTTAGCAGCCATCTACAACACCATGGATGAAATATGTATTCACTTTTAAGGAAGAGAATCCTAAGGAATAAGTTAATACCTTTAAACATGTGCATTAAACACCGTATGCATTGAACAAAGATAATGATGATCAATAAATAAGGCTTTTATCCTCCCAGATGAACAACCAATCACTCAATCCAAAATACCTAGCAATCAAAATGCACAACATTCACATGGTAAATGTATTCTTGGTGTATAACAACAAGTTTGTAAACATTTTTATGCATACTATACATAAGTCAAATCATATGCATGCAATTTACATTTGTTTCTTTTCATATATTCACTCTAGCGTTTATATGAGTGTGATGAATAAAATGCCAATGAATGTCCAATGCATGCAATGTTGGCATTTGAAAGTATATATATATATATATATAT
>JZKD02S1674185.1:544089-573440 GCA_000966675.3 Picea glauca
AGGGGGGGTGAATCAATATGATCACTTTATACCACATTTAACTACAATATATATATCATAAGTAGCATCACATCAAGAACACATTACACCAGTATTTACATGGAAACCCAAATGGGAAAAAACCACGGAATGTTTTATTATATATATCAAGAATTCATTCATAGGAAGCACCAACTTCCAAATTCTCCAGATGCAACTAGAAGGAAGCTCCAACCCCCTATTCTCAGGCTCCAACCTGAAGGAAGCTATAACTTCCTAAATTCGTTGGCTCCAACCAGAAGGAGGCTACAACCCCCTGGGTTCTTCGGCTCCAACCGAAAGTTGGCTACAACCACCTAGTTCTCAGGCTCCAACCTGAAGGAAGCTCCAACTCCCTAATTCTCCGGATCCAACCGAAAGGAGGCTACAACCTCGTTTCATTGCCCCATCCTGCCACCCTTAAACATAAATGTAGACCAACTGTCACTACCACAATCACTACCATTGTCACTGCCACTTTCATTGTCACTTCCATTGTCATTGATACTCAACCAGATCCTCTCACATGGATCATATACCAAGGACACCTCTCAAATAGATGTCTAACATCACCATCACATGCCTCTACCAAGCATGTACCAAAATCACCAATATACCATCACAAGATATGTGTCTCAACCATGTACCAAAGCATATACCAAATTATCAACCTGTACCATACCAAGCACCATAACAAGTGCATCAACCATGCACCAAACATGTATCATATATCATACCATGTGCCAATAATGCACATAAACCATGTACATCAACCATGTACATGAACACCATACCATGTACCAATCCTATACCATACCATGTATCAAACATGCACCATAACAAATGTCTCAACCATATACCATATCACTCTCAATCATGCCATGTACCATAAGGTAAGCCTCGTGTATATGCAAATATCACAAAGATATGCCTCTAACAATGAACCATAACAACCATATACCAAGTACCAAGAGTGTGTCTCAAGCATGTAACAATATCACCTCAACCATGTACCATCAAGGGCCTCCAAGATATGCCTTAAGCATGTGCCATACCATCCAAGATACAAGCCTCAAACAAATGCATAAATGACATACCTTTACTCATGAAAACCTGAAGCATACCATCTCAGATCCTATATCAATTTTTTTGTACCATCAAACGTTGTTGCAACTCATCCGTACATTCTTTTTCAAATATTTTCCTCAGGTACGCGACCTATCCTCCTACAATCTGCGTATGTACGCGACCTCTCTTCTTGCAACCTGCATATGTACGCGACTCATCCTCTTGCAGCCTACATAAAACCTAAGAAAACTAGGGTTTCAAGTTTTATACAACTCTGAAACTTTCAGCCTTTCAGACTCCTTCACTACCTCAGAAAAGTGTCGCCAAATTCAACCTCAGATTCACTAATAGATTTACCAAAAGATAGACCATACCATTCATAAGATAGATATTCAATGTAAGTGTGTGTGTCCAAATGAGAGACTCTTGAGGTGTATTTATACTTGTTCTAGGTAACCTCTTTCCTTATTTTAGGGGTTTCATGTTCCATCCACTTTACCCTTTCACCAAGACTTGTAACCAACTAGGGGCTTCTTGACCACTCTTTGGGGCTTCCAACTTTACAAGGCTATATCTCCCTAACCGTGAGGAACCATGTGGCATACCACATATCATCGGAAATGACACGACATGTACTATCCATATATGATAGTCTTCCCTGCAATTTCATTGTCCTTCACATCCATATTCCTTAATCAACTTCGGGTCCCATAACCACACCTCCGGGGCTACATGTAGACTACATCAAATGTACCCAACTAACTCATCATCAATATCGATCATACAAATGTCAATCAATTTTCCAACATCTCTAGAACTTTCCAAGGGTTGACATCAATCTCCAATATCACTCTCCAAGGGTTGACATCAATGACAACCAACTATCCAAACCAATTGTCTGACAAAAAGTAGGTTCTAGTGGTCTAACATTTCATTGATGACAATAATATGAAAATCAAAGTACAACACACTAAGACCATGTATAACATATAAACCCTTATTCTTGATCACTATGATAGATTTTGGCATTATACCAATCAACATAAGGTCAAGCTTTCCATCTTTAAATGCAAGGTATATATTGTAACTTCTCTAGACAACAAAATCAAGTTGAAGATCTCAATTTAATTAGAACTAGCACTTCACAATTTGCCACATAATACCTTTTTAAGATGGCAACACTTAAGCATAGATAGCATAACCAAATTATGATAAGCATAAACATATGATTCACATATTGACTTTATTTTAGAAGTTCCTCAATCATTTCAACTCATCAGTTCCCTAGAATCTGTTAGATGGAGGTATTGTTCTCTCCAAAAGAGGACAATCCCAGGGTTTAAGGTTAATGTCCTTAAGCTCATGCATATAACACCTTCTCCCTTGATTAGAAGTGTGATTCCATGATCTATAGGATTCTCGCATAATGACCATTTAATCTATAGACCTCTTGCCTCATTATTCTCTAATACATGGTTATACAGAATGGCATAAAACCTTATAGAAATAGTATTAAGGCCAAAACATGATATAATCCATCATACAATAGAGGTTAATACCTCACAATAATCTTCAAAATCATTTACAACAGTTACACAATAATCTATGCATAACTTTCATATAATTTCAAGGGTATGGAGAATCTAGCCTCCTCCTTCTTTCAAGAGGCTAATGTAAGAGTAAAAATGGTTCAAAACCAATCGATAGCCATCTCATTTAATTCCTTAAAAAAATTCACATCAAATGCCAAGACTTTTCATATACAACAAACACAAATTGTCTAGGGTATGGGAGATTTGAGTAGCCCTTCTTAACCTGAATGTATTTTTACCTTTTGGGGAATGAAATGGATGAATCTAATTCTGAATCTTGGTGAGCATGTGGATATTGATATCAACTACTTGTTGTTAAAATTTGAATGCCAACGGACATCGTATGGCGAAGTTATAATAGAATTTCATCTACAACCATTTTGTGTGTTTAGGAGTCATACGGACAAAATCTGACATTGATTTTTGGTGAGCATGTAGACATTGATGTTGACTACTTTTTGTTAAAATTTGAATATCAATGGACATCATATGGCCAATTTATAGTATAATTTCATCTATAGACATTTTTTGTTTTCAGAAGTCATACTGACACATCTGAAGCTGATTTTTGGTGAGCATTTAGATATTGATGTTAGTTACTTTCTGTTAAAATTTGAACACCAATGGACATCGTATGGTCAAGTTATAGTAAAATTTTATCTACTGTCATTTTGCATTTTTAATGGCCATACAGACAAATTAGAGACTAATTTTTGGTGAGCATGTGGGGATCTGTACTAGCTAACTCCACTCCAAATTTGGCCTTTATTAGACTTCATGTGAAATTGTTTCGCTAAAATTACAAAATTGGTTTTCAATGCATTTCTACAAACAATTTGCATGAATGAGATTTATCAATGCATTATTATACAAATTTTGCAATTTAATAACTTATAATAAAAACCATTTACTCAATGAAATCTACATAATTTCTATGGCATGAGCTCAAAATAAATAATGATAACATGCATGTACATTTCATCATGATTTAAATCTTAATAAAAAAATAAAATAATACACTTATCTTTCATAAAATGAGTTTCAAGGCAATTGATTGTGGGTGACCCATTTTCCTCCCAACCGTATGCAAATCCTTTGTGAATGCCACCCTCTTCTGGATTATGAGACCACCAGGGTGAAAACGAGTTGTCAAAGCTCCCAAATCACTCTTCTCTTTACCACAAGCTTCCAAACCGACTCAAAAAGCCAACAAAAGTGTAGAGGCTTGTCATGTCCCCATTTTTGAGTTCCCCTGTTCTGCAGTAGAAATGACTTTTGTGGCTTGTCAGTGAAGAAAAAGGGAGTCAAAGGGGTTATTCAATTCCACTTAGTTATGAGATGTTATGTTTTTAAAGTGACATTAAGGAAATAAAGTAACTTTAGATTAATAAGTTACTTAAATATTATTAAAAGTGACTTTTAATCTTAAAGTGAAAGTTAAAGGGGAATAAGGGTCATATTTGATTTAGACAAAAAGGGGAAAGTTCTAGAAGACATGGAAGAAGGATAAAAGGAGGGGTAGTGCTTCAATTTGACATTATGTTTTTGATTGATCTCTCTGGAGTGCTCTTGGAGACAATGTTTTCATTAGGGTTTTGGCAAAACCCTTCCATTGTAGTTTAGTTTCGATGGTGCAATATCCACCCTAGATAGACAATGAGGATCCATCATGGAACTTCATTGGAGCTTCATATTGTGTTTTGATTTTAGTTTTGGGTTGTAGTGATTTGCTTGGAGAGGTCATGGCACTTGGAGGGTTTGATCTCATCTATTGAGGAGGTCATGGCATGATTCCAAGTTTTTGGCTTGTCATTGTGTGTTTTTCATTGATGTATTGCAACTGCCATATCAACCATTGGATTGTTGTATCCAGTTCTTGATTCATAATAAAATACTCCATGATTTTCTTCTATTCCAAGTGTATCTAGAATTCTTGCAATATGTTTGGCGAAATATCTTTAGTTGAACGAATGTAAAATATTTGTGGAAAAATAACATAATTGCATAGAGATTCATAATATCTCCGCCTAGCTCTATTGGGGATATTACAGTGGTATCAGAGCTAGAGATATTTCTAGCCTGAGGGGAAACAATGATACCAAAGCCAATTTTTCTAGTGGTTGAATGCATTGATGCAAGGAACAATTTCTTTTTGTTAGAGACCAGATCTGGTGAAGGGGTCGAAATTACTCAGAAAAAGCCAATATCTCTTACTATTGGAACCGATTTCTTTGTGAGGGATCGTGACATGCAATCTAGGCATGTTCTTCTTGTATAAAAACAAAGGTAGGGTGTGATATCCAGTGGCCGAACTAAGTTTCTTGCATGCAGGGTCGAAATCCTTGTGAGTTAGGACAAGCTCAAGGACGATTTCTTGTTGTTGGACTGATTTTTATTTTATATAGGGCAAGTTACTCCAACTATGGGATGATTTTCATTGTTAAGGTCGAGTTCTTTAATAATCGAGTTGAGTACTTGTCTAAGGGGGTGATATCCTTGCTGATGTAGTTTTTTTGCCAAGACCAAGATCTCCATTGCAGGCCCGCATTCACAGAGTAAGGGGGCATAATTCTGTGGAGGGACGACTTCATGATTCGTTGAAGCGTGGGGCTTTGGAGGAGGCCATGGATCATCTTAAGAAGGTCGTTAAGGTTATTAAATAGGCTATGAGAAATTGAAGGGTTGATTTATCATTTGGAGAGGTCGTTGGGGTTATTGAAGGGTCGATTTCATACACAAGAGCATCGTGAAGATCCTCAAAAAAAAATTGAGCGAATTGTGAGGCTAGAGGAGGTAGTGGATCAATTTCAACATAACCATAGGGGCCACGAGGGTGCCTTTAGAGGCCGAGACATACCTTTTGCAAAGTTGGAAGGTGAAGGGAATGTTGTGGGGGTCTTTGTAGGCCATGAGTCAATTGAGGAGGGTCATGGGCCTTTGAGTGGAGACGTAGCCATTTGAGGAGGGTCACAGGGCCGAGTTACTTAGCTTTGGGTCATTTCATATACCCTAGGGATTGAAATCTTCTTTGTGGGGTCGAGTCTCTTTTTTTTGGTGATCAAGTTTACTGTGGGAGGTTGTGCTTTTCTTGGTGGGACGAGTTCAAGTAGTAGGGGATGTATTTCTTCAGAAAAGGGGTTGATTATGTTTGTAGAGGGTGCATTATTGGAGCTGGGCATTTTCCCTTTTGGATAGACTGATATTATTGTTAGAGGATTGATTTCTCCCTCATAAGGGTCGATTTACTTTCAATGGAAACAAAGTTATTGGTGGTGGTGATTTGTTGATTGTATTGGGCATACTTACATCGTGGGGAGCTAGAAATATCAATGTTATTTCTCAGTTATTCCACTATTGACTTCATTGTTTCATACAATCATATCTAGAGGCCTGTATTACTCTTATATTACTGTTGTACTTTCCATTTACCTATAACCAGCTCTATATAGCCAGTGAATAGGTCAAGAATGATTTCTATTGCTTGCTATTGTAATGTGAAGACCAATTTGTGAGTTATTTCCTTGATATATATATATTAGCCCAGAATCAAGAAATAAATGAGCATTCAGGTCCATTATATATATGGTGTTTGATTCTATCCTTACTATTCTAGTATTGTTGATTAATGTCAAATTCCAAATACCTTCCCAATGTGTTATTTGTGAAAAATATTGTATCAACAACACACATAATATATCTACAATAGCAAATTGTTTAACGGGTGTCTTCACAGCAGACTAAGTAAAATTCAAAAAAAAATGAGTGGGGATATTATAGTGGTCATCTCTAGTGGGTCAAACTCATATTGAAGGAGGGTCAAGTTTTTGCTAATCCATGATGCAATGGCTTAAGAAGATAAATCCAGAATGTTTGGTTGAAATTTTGAGGAAGCTAGAAGTAAATAAATACATTCCTTACTACCAGGAGTATCTAACATTGGGTGAGGAGATCCATGCAACTTTTCCCTTTAAAATCTATTACACCCTTTGGTATGGAAGTTGGCCTAAGAATTTGGACAAGGATTGTTTTAAAAGCATGGGGCATGAAATGAAGAAGGATGAGCCTGAAGGACAGGTGGAAGAGCATACATCTAGCCATGAAGAGGATGTGTGCATAGAGGAAGACCAAACAATAGCCTATGATACATCATCAAAACTAACCAATGAGGTCGATGACATTGGTGTGCTAGTTGGAAAAGATGAGGATACAACATCTTGTCCTAATTTTGATGACCATGAGGAAATGATCCAATCAACCAATGTTGAGGAGCCAACATCTTTCCATGTGTATGATGTTGATGATGACATGGATTCAACACCTCATCCTATTTATGACAGGTATGATGATGCATGCATAGAGGATGACAATGAAGGGGATGATTTGGTGGACGAGAATGGATCAGGAATCTTTTATGACGAGGATAGTCCACATGAGGCCCATCCTTGCACAATATTAGCTAGTGATTTAGTTGGTCCCTTCTGTGACATCTCGTGCCATGTTGATGAAATGGCATTATGTGATTTAGAGAGTCGACTATTGGTCACAAAGGAGCAAATTGTGTAGGTGTTGACAAGGGAAAATGGTGTTCATAAGTTTATTGAAGACCTTATGTGGAGAACTCGATTGGAGGAAAGACAAAAAGGGGTTGCAGATGGAGTCACTAGTAACCAATTATGCATCATCAAAGACACACTAGAACAGATGAAATTTGATTACTTGCAACTATTCATGGATAGGGACCTTGCTCTTAAGTTCGTTGAAGACAAGGAGAGGGAGGTTGAGGAGCTTTGTCACTAGCTAAGTTTGGCATGCTTTTCATCATTAACAACAGTAGAGACTCCATCATCTTTGGAAGTCGCGACACATGAGTGCATGAGTGGCACTCATGATTCAAGGGAGGAGCTTCTTAGGACAATCCCACAAAAGGAGCATTCAGAGTTGCAGGTGCTTGAGGAATTATTTGATGCAGAGGGTTTTGACCATGTGCCTATTTTGCATTGTGGGGATCATGAATTGCTTCTGTTGGAGATCCCACTAAAGGCTCAAGGATTATTTGCGGAGGAGATAGTTCAGCACATTCCTTGGGGTCCATACCACAAGGAAGTATATGCATCCATGGATTGGGTGGACAGGTATATGACAGACATGGGGATGCTCTGGGATATAGGTTCAAGCAACATCAGTAGAGTGATGA
This sequence comes from Picea glauca, assembly GCA_000966675.3. NCBI lineage: Eukaryota > Viridiplantae > Streptophyta > Pinopsida > Pinales > Pinaceae > Picea > Picea glauca. Next base: position 551,962 of record JZKD02S1674185.1, read on the forward strand.
ATAAAGTAACGCCTACAAGATACATGAAGGTGTAAGATGACTCAGTGATAGGCAACAATATGAAGGGGTATTCATTAACACACGGTAGTGTGCAATGGAGTTGTGGGGTGTTTCCGCTAGGGATACCTCTCGACACAGTCCTCAGGCATACCATTGAGTTGAGGTTGCCCAGGGTCGGTGAGTGGATGGTTGAGCCTTCGGGAGAAAAATATCCCTCGATGATCAATTTTCATCTGGGATATCATCATATGAGGGCCAGAGAGCAGGATAGTCATAGGTCTACTTCCATACTTCATTATGATCTCTTGGTCATACCCTTGGCGTTGAACAACACACTAGTCACTTTCCAATATTACAGGCAGTGGCAGAGGCATCTATTTTTGTTATTTGATGCCCTCATTATATATACAAAACATGGGAGTTTCACCTAAGTTGGTTGGATGAGACATGTGGCATTGTGACCATATCAAAGGTCTCTCATTTGGACCATGTGATCTGTGCATAGAGTGCACAGGAGGAGATACAGACTCTGTTGGATCGATTCATGGAGATTTCAGTAGGCATTGGGAGTGATGGACTTCCAATTTGGTGGTGGGATCCTGGCATTCATCGGAGTGATAGATTGCTTCGAATGATGAGGGTGATCGACAAGGTTGTGACAGTGATTGGTTTGTGTCATTGTGGGGATGTTGTGAGAGGAGTTGGTGAGCCTTGTTCTATATGGCGAGGTAGATTTTTCATCACGATACCTAGGATCGAATCTATCCATGGATTGGTATGCTTCGACCTCACTAAGATGCCTTGGTGAGCCATAATCCAGGATAATGAATTTAGTCCTTTCAGGGATTTCAGTTTGGGGGTCCAGGAGAGGAGAGCGTAGTTTGAGCATGGTGGTCAGATAGTTATGATTGGAGGGACTGCATTGTTTGATAACTCGATAGTCAATACAGATGAGATGGTTAGTTTTCTCTTTCCAGAGTTTACTCTTGGGATGATTAGGTTTAATTGCTTGGAGGAATGGTCTTCTAAGGAGTGGATGGAGTTTGTGCAACTACTAGTTGCCTAGATTATCAGAAACATGCAGTTGGATTCTTGTGTTTTCACCTTGCAAATCAGGGCTATAGGGTGCTTCACATCATACAGGTTAGTTTGGGACCTTGGTGACTTTACTACTTATAGGTCGGTCCAAGAGAGGTTTGCATGAAGGGAATTTGTGGATGATGTGTTAAGAGATTTTTCGGACGATGCCTAGATTATTGTAGTAGGTTGGGGGTGTTGGAGTAATAGGGATTTCCCCTTTGATACTTGGATATTAGGTGTCGTTGATGCCCTATCATTTTTTGACCACATAGATTTCCCTGGGATGTTTGATTTTAGATTTGGTTTGGTGGACTTCACTAGGATACATTGGCAGGATATTGATCTGCGATATTTTCATCGATGTGACTTATAAAGAATTGTATTAAATGAAAATAAATTAAAGTGCACCATAAAGAAGGAAAAGCTCAAAAATGAAGAGACATAAGCATCAAATATGAACACAAAAACTTGATAACAGAGTTCGTCCCTGGTGGACTACATCTCCGGGTCCTGCTCTCAAATGGGTAGGCATTTTTATTAACTTAGCAAAAGAATTTGGAAAAATACATAAGTATACCTCATTCTATAATTAAGTTGTAGAAGCTTTGCTTAGATCAGAAAACAGACAGCACCATTGAATTCATGGTGTTGAATTACCCAAAAATGACTATCTCCATGCCTCAATCCGACTTTGGCACTTCCAGGCCCATGAGAAATATCGTCTCTATTTTCATTCCTGCAACCTGCAATTAATTCATTGTACTTGCCTCATAAAATGTGCCTAGTCGTACCATCGAGGGCCTTCCTCCCATCCATTGGCAAACTCAGCATTTAAGTTTAAAGGTGGGTGGAATATCCAACGGATCCGTTCGGCTCAAAGATTGGTGGATGCTATGTAAAGGCGTTTGGTTGGGGAGGCCTTGGGGTTGAGCCCGCAGGCCTCCCATTTTTGGCTCGAAGTTACAACAACATATATATATATATATATATAGTTTTAACCGTCACCAAGTTTGGAGTCCCGTTTAGATTTTGTCGGAGTTGGATTACAACAGAGGAGTTGGATTATATATATGTAGTTTTAACCGTCACCAAGTTTGGAGTCCCGTTTAGATTTTGTCGGAGTTGGATTACAACAGAGGATCAACCACCAGATTTGGTAGGACCTCCGCCAGATTTGGTGGGTCGCCTTTTTTATTTTTGAAATTTTGGTTACGGACCCTCATTGGAAATTTACCCACTACCACCTAGCAGCCCATGACTAGGCCATGTCGCATGCCTGCCAGTCACCCTGCCACATCGTCTGCCTGCCACGTCACCCTGCCATGTACGGTACGGATGCCACATGTCTACCACATCCCATACGGCCTGCCACGTGGTTGTATGGGCTGCCACATGGGACTTCCTCATTGGTCCACATGTTGACCTGAAAATGCCAAAAATGAGTGACATGTGGCAGCCTCTAGTGCTGCCATGTCACCATGCTGACATCATGCTAATGTCAGCATGACACGTGTCATCCTCTACATGTGCCACATACATTGTACAAACACTAACATCATTCGTACTGATGTTGACGTCAGCAGTACGAATGTTGACTCATCCATGTTGACTGGGCTAGGTTGACCAAAACTTTGACCGTGAATATCTTTTGATCCATAACTCTTTTTGTTGAGTCATTTACATCGTTGGAAAGCTTGCAACGTTCTCTTTGCGATGATGCCAATTTCACTAAGTTTTGAGGATTTTGAATTTTTTCCCTTTCTCTATCTGTTGAGGCCATTCTAAGCTTCCTGAGTTGATTCTGTGAATTTTGAGTTATCCTTAGTCTTATGTGGATCCTTTTTGGATCAACTTCCCACTAAGACCTTTTTGGACCACCAAAAGCTTTCATCAATCAACAGATAAGTGAGGGAAGAGTTCCCTCACCTTGTCCTTCTCAATCCACTTTGTCTTGCTTGGATGTGTGCCCTTTAAGCCCACTCAAAGATAATCAACATCACCCCTACGTGAAGTCCTCATCCTTCTGTCCAATATGATATCTTCCTTAACTCATCCAAATACTCAAGAGCAAACTCTTCGACCGAACGTATTGAAACTTCATCACCCTGATCCATGATCATGGGAGGCTAAAAAAGTTTCAAGTTTTCCACATTTACAATTGAGTAGATATGCATGTAAGGTGGAAGATCTAGACGAAAAGCATTGGTACCACTTTTCTCCAAAATAGTGAAGGGTCCATAATGGATGGGCTTGAGTTTATTGCCTTCACCCTTCAATCTCTCCTTACTAATGTGAAGCCATACCTGGTCTCCAACCTGGAACTGATGATCAACCCTGTGTTTGTCATGCCAAAATTTATACTGTGATTGAATTTTCTCCAACTGTTCCCTGACTGATTGATGTACTTGTTGGATCCTCTGAATGAACTTGCATGCCATGTCTTCATTTCTTTCTTCATTTGAATTGGCATCTCTCCCATACATCAATTCCAAAGGGATCTTAGGAAAATACCCAAAACATGTCTCAAAAGGCGAACACTGAGTGGAGGAATGTAAGGCTCGATTGTAAGCATGTTGTACATAGGGTATCTATTCATCCCATAATTTGGGATGCTTGCTGTAGTAGCCTTGAAGAAAAAGTACCATTGTTCGGTTAACAACCTTTGTCTGTCTGTCGATCTATGGATGGAAAGCAATGCTCCTCTTCAACTTGGTGTCCATCGTTCTCCAAAAGCTTGTCCAAAAATCCTCAAGGAATCGAGTATCTTGATTTGAGATAATGGATGTGGGTAACCCAAAGTGAACCCAAACGTACTAAAATAATAGATTAGCGGTCTGCTTAGCGGTGATTTGTTTTTTACATGGCATTAAGATACACATCTTGATGAACCTATCCACTACAAAAAACAAATAGTCATGACCCCTTTTCGACATTGGTAAACGCCCTACAAAATCCATGGAGATACTTTCCCATGGATGGGATGGAACAGGAAGTGGTGATTATAGCCCCAAATTTCTATTAGTGGGCTTACAAGTAGAACACATCACACACCCCTTTACATATTAAGTTACAATTGCTTTCATCTGAGGCTAGTAACAAAACCTCTATAGATGAGCCATAGTTTTTCCTACCCCAAAATGCTTAGACACATGAGAAGTGTGAGCTTCTTGTATAACATGGACCCATTCACTTGTAGGAATACATAGATTTCCAAAATGGTAGAGTATTTTTCCCTACAGACAATAGTTCTCTACCTGTGCACCATGGGTTAGCTTCTCAAATACTTCTTTAAAATCTTCATCAACGACATATTGTTCCACATGGATATCATGAGATAAAGAAGCATTCTTCAAAATAATAGAAGCAACAATAGTAGGTCTAGAAAGCATATCAACTACCTTGTTACTCGTACCCTTTTTGTATTTGATTACCAAATGAAATTGTTGAAGAAAACCCATCCATCTGTAATGTCGAGATTGTTGCAGCTTGGTTTGTGCTTGGAGATATTGTAAGGGTTGATTATCTATATGTATGATTGTTTCCTTCCCTAACAAGTAGTGATTCCATTTCTTTACGCTTTGAACTAACACATACAACTCTTTATCATATGTAGGATAGTTAACAACAACTTGGTTAAAAGTTTTAGAGTGGTAATAGATAGGCTTACGATATTGCATTAATAATGCACCCATGGCGTACCCGTTGGCATCTGTCTCGATCTCGAAAGGCTGTTGGAGATTCGGCAGTGCTAATATTGGTGTGGTATTGATCTTTTCCTTCAAAGTGTCAAAATCCTTTTGTTGCTTTCCTCCCCACTGAAAAGTGTTCTTCACACTGGTTAAGGCATGCAAAGGAGCTGCTATAAAGGAGAAGTTTGAAATGAATCTCCTCCAATACTGGACTGCACCTAAGAAGCTCTATATTTTGGTTACACTTTTGGGCTCAAGCCAATTTATAATTACATCAATCTTGGAAAGATCAATTTTCAATTGTCCTCCTCCTACAGTTTTTGGATAAGAGGCAGTTCTGGTTGTGCCGATGGTGAATAGTTCGATGTTGTCGTCGATGCCCCCAGTAGGTTGGTGGGTCAGAGCAAGGCTCGATCGATCTGCATTTCCTCTTGCTCGACCGAAGTTGGAGTAGATCGAACTATCTATGCCTCGACCGGTTCCGATGGTGATCAATATGACCTAAGTATACAAGTGCAGTCTTACCAAATTAACATTTGGACAATTTTACATACAAAATTTTCCTTTGCAAAGTATCCAATACTTGCTTTACATGTCTTACATGTTCATCCCAAGTCCCACTAAATATAAGATTGTCGCCTAAATACACAATCACAAAATCATCTAGAAATGGCATGAATACATCATTCATCACGTGCATGAAGGTTGTCGGAGCATTACAAAGCCCAAATGGCATAACTAACCACTCAAACAATCCATGTTTGGTTTTAAACGCAGTTTTTCGTGCATCTTGTTCGACAACCCTGATCTGATGGTATCCACTGCGCAAATCCAACTTAGTGAAATAAACAACATTCTTTAATTGATCAAGTAAATCATCTATACGAGGAAGAGGGTATCGATTTTTCGTCGTGATTTTATTTAAGGCCTGGTAATCGACACACATTCGCCATGTGTCATCCTTCTTTGGTACCATCACAATCAGAGAACCATAAGAAGATGAGTTGGGCCTGAAGACTTCTTGATCCAATAAGCCTTGTACCTACTTGTTTATCTCTGTCATCTCTACAACTGACATCTTGTACATGGCCACATTAGGAACAGGAGAATCTTGTTGAATATGTATTTCATGTTGGATTTCCCTCTTAGAAGGTAATCCATCTGGTTCCTAGAAAATATCATCATACTTAGAAACGATATCAATTAATTCTTTCTTACGAGAATGATCACATCCTTGAAAAGCGTCGGATGTTCCGACATCTTTTTCTCTTACGACCATGAGTACATATTTCTTATTAGTGTTTATGAGTCTCTTCATTTGTCCTGCACTAACAAGTGTTGTGTTTACCCTCATGTTGTGGGCTCTAACAATATATTCCACTCCCCCTTTAGTAAGGTGATATTTGTTCCCATGATGAAAGAAGACTTCTTTTCTATCATAAAGATAAGGACTCCCCAGCACTATGCCACATATCAAGTGATACAACATCCAAATCCACTTAATCAAACAACTTTGAAGCAATAGAAAATTTGACCATACATTGCTAGGTAACATTAAGTTTTGCTTTATCACATACCCAACCAAGAGGATAAGGCTTTTGATGTGGTTTAGTTTCAAGACCCGTCTTTTTGACAAGTGCTTTAGATATCAAGTTTACTTGGGAACCCGGATCAAATAATGTATCTATCTTAGTGTGTTTAGATACAACTCTTATGTGAAATAATCCATTCCTCTTTCTTTCATCATCATGAGATTCATTATTGGAATTTGAACTAGCATGAAGGGAATCTTTACCTTGTACTCCAACTGTTGTGATATTTCCTTCATCTCCTGAATCGGAACCAAGATATCGTTGCACTGTAGCAACGGTGTTTGTCTTCACCTTTCCACCAAACTGTTTCGGTCTCTTCTCCGGATGTAGTTTCCAACAATGTTCATCATCATGACCATTCTTCTTGCAATGAGTGCAATATGGCTTTCCTTCTTCTCTCTTTACAATGGAAGTCTTTTTTTCCTTCCTTTTAAACTTCTTAAACTGCTTATGTGGGAGATTGGAAGGTTTCTTTGTGGGATCTTCTTGAACGTGCTTTCCCATGTTTTCAAGGTGAGTGGCTTGGACAAAAACTTCGTCAAGACTGGTGGGGTTAAACAATAGTAAAGTATGAAGAATATAACTGTGAAGTGCGCCAATATACTTCATTAAAGTTTCATAAGAATCCAAAGGAATGTTTAATGCAAGAGCTTTATTCCTAAATTCTTCCATGAAACTTTGTACAGTTTGACCTTTACTCTGTCTTAAAGTTTGTCATTCCATCATTGTTTTATGTAAATAACCCAATGGATAAAATTGATTCCTTATCATTGATTTAAATTCCAACCATGAGCAAAGAATATTATCACACTTACTTATGTCCTGAAGTTTTCTCTCCCACCATATGAGAGCGATGCCTTCCAATCGAAGAGAAACCAACTACACTTTAACTTCCTCTTCATCAATCTGTTGAACACGGAAATATACTTCAACCTGGTGGATCCAATTATCTAGATTTTCAGGATTAGCAACTCCATTAAACATAGGTAAAGCAAATTTTACATCAAGCTTTAATAATGGTTTCTTAAAAGAAGCTTTATGGCTAGAATGATGAGAATGATGAGAACGTTCAAAGGAAGAAGAGCTAGAACTTTATGGTGAAGATGGAGGCTCGGGAGGGTCACCTCCAACCCCTTGATTCACTGAAGCATTATCATCAACTTGTACTTCCTTTTTCTTCCCTTTCTTCTTCATCCTCTTCTTGTAGTCTCCATACATTTGATCGACCGTTTCTGACATGCGATAAAAGACCATATGGAAGTTTTTCTCCTATTCATCACGCTTGGTCTCTTCGGCCATTTTCTTCCTTCGGGATGCACGACCAACTTCGTGATTGAAAGTCTTAAGAGTTCCTTCACCCTGCTTATGCTTGGCCCTAGTAAGCATTCACACTCAACAATTCAAGTCAAAGATGATTTCTCTGACACCAACATGATCCAGGATCTTTTCATCGATGTGACTTATAAATAATTGTGTTAAATGAGCATAAATTAAAGTGCACCATAAAGAAGGAAAATCTCAATAATGAAAACACATAAGTATCAAATATGAACACAAAAAATTGATAACTGAGTTCATCCCTGGTGGACTGTGTCTCTGGGTCCTGCTCTCAAGTGGGTAGGCCTTTTTATTAAATCAACAAAAGAATTTGGAAAAATACATAAGTATACCTCATTATTGAATTAAGTTGCATAAGCTCTACTCAGATCAGAAAACAAATAGCACCATTGAATTCGTGGCATCGAATTACCCAAAAATGATTGTCTCCACTCCTTAATCTGACTTTGGAACTCCCAAGCCCATGAGAAATCCCGTCTTGGTTTTCGTGCTTGAAACCTACAATTAATTCATTATACTCACCTTAAAAAACATGCCCGGTCATACCATCGAGTGCCCTCCTCCCTTCCATCGGAAAACTCAGCATTTAAGTTTAAAGGTGGGCATAATATCCAATGGAGTCGTTTGGCTCAACGGTTGGTGGATGCTATGTAAACACGTTTGGTTGGGGAGGTCCCGAGGTCGAGCCCGTGGGCCTCCCTTTTTTGGCTTGAAGTTACAACCGCATATATATATAGTGTTAACCGCTGCCAATTTTGGAGTCTTGTTTATATTTTTTCGGAGTTGGATTACAACGGAGGGTCGGGAACCAGATTTGGCCAGACCTCCACCAGATTTGGTGGGCCACCCTTTTTATTTTTGAAATTTTGGTTACGGGCCTTCATTGGGCATTTGCCCACTGCCACGTGGCATCCAAACATTGGCCCACGTCATTCACTTGTACAGTCACCTTGCCACATCACCTACCTGCCACGTCAGCCTACCATGTATGGTACGGATGCCACATGTCTGCCACGTCCCATACGACCTGCTAGGTAGTTGTATAGAATGCCACGTGGCACTTCCTCATTGATCCACATGTTGACCTAAAAATGTCGAAAATGAGTGACACGTGGCATCCTCTGGTGTTGCGACGTCACCATGTTGATGTCATGTTGATGTCATCATGACATGTGTCATCCTCTACTTGTCCCATGTACATTGTACGAATGCTGACATAATTCTTACTAATGCTGATGTCAGTAGTACAGATGTTGATTCATCCCTACTGACTGGGCTAGGTTGACCAAAACTTTGACCGTGAATATGTTTTGATCTGTAACTTTGTTTGACGAGTCATTTACGTCGTTGGAAATCTTGCAACGTGATCTTCGTGATGATGCCAATTTCTCTGAGTTTTGAGGACTTTGAATTTTTTTCCCTTTCTTTCTCTGTTGAGGCCATTATGAGCTTCATGAGTTGCTTCTGTGAATTTTGAGTTATCCTTAATATTCTCTGGATCCTTTTTGGATCAGATATGATCCTCAATAGTGGAGAGGATCCTTTGAGGCATTACAGCTTGTGGTTGTATGAGCAGAGGATACAGTCCAGGCAGGAGGATCAGATATTTATGATCAAAGTGGCACAACATCATCACGATGGGTCTTTTTTGGTGATAGCATGGGACCCTAGGATTTTATGGGTAGACAGTTTAGCAGCTGGTACATATCGGAGAGCCAATTGTTACTTTCATGAGGCTCCTTGTGTTAGTAATGTGGGCGGTAGGTACTATGCATCTTTGAGATTGGTTTGGGACCCATAAATCATTATTACTTTCAGCTTGGTTCAGTTTGTTTTTCATATGGGTGTGATGGCATTGCTTGAGGACAAACAATCTTTGGGAATGGAGGATTTTTCATGTCCCCACTTTTGGGTTCCCCTGTTCTACAGTGGAAATGACTTTCGTGGCTTATCAATGAAGAAAAAGGGATTCAAAGGGGTTATTTAATGTCACTTATTTAGGAGATGTTATGTTTTTAAAGTGACATTAAGGAAATAACGTAACTTTAGATTAATAAGTTACTTAAACATTATTAAAAGTGACTTTTAATCTTAAAGTGAAAGTGAAAGGGGAATAAGAGTCATATTCGATTTAGTCAAAAGGGGGAAAGTTCTAGAAGGCATGGAAGAAGGATAAAAGGAGGGGTAGCACTTCACTTTGGCATTATGTTTTTGATTGATCTCTTTGGAGTGCTCTTGGAGCCAAGGTTTTCGTTAGGGTTTTGGAAAAACCCTTCCATTGTAGTTTAGTTTTGGTGGTGCAATATCCACCCTAGCTAGACAAGGAGGAGGAGGATTTATCATGGAGCTTCATTGGAGCTTCATCTTGTGTTTTGATTTCAGTTTTGGGTTGTAGTGATTTTCTTGAAGAGATCATGGCACTTGGAGGGTTTGATCTCATCTGTTGAGGAGGCCATGGCATGATTCTAGGTTTTTGGCTTGTCATTGTGTGTTTTTCAATGATGTATTACAAATTCCATAACAACCATTGGATTGTTGTATCCAGTTCTTCATTCATAATAAAATACTCCATGATTCTCTTCTATTCCAAGTGTATCTAGAATGTCTGCAATGTGTTTGGTGAAATGTCTTTAGTAGAATGAATTTAAAATATTTGTGGAAAAATAACATAATTGCATAGAGATTCATCATATCCCTGCCTAGCTCTATTAGGGATATTACAAGGCTCCATAAAGTACTTCCCTCGTCAATCTTGGTGTCTAATTGCACATGATAGTGCCTCTTTCATCTCTCCATGGATCCTATGATAGCTGGGTTGCTATTTTTTCATCAAGAACTCTATTCTATCCTCAAGAAGTCCCTTTTTTCTCCACCTTCTCTCCCTAATTCGAATTCTATTTGTTTTGCATGAATGAAGGAGAGGGAAAGGAAGGGTTCTAATCCAACTCTTCCACTTCCTTAATGATAGGGATCAAGATTCCTAGTTGAACTCTCCTTCATTGCATGAATATAGGAATTAATTTCTTCAATATAGGAGGTGGGTACTTAAGGATATGAAATAATTGCTTAAAGTAATTAATCATTTCACTAGTCTCATAATCGTAGTATCATAAATATATAATAGAATGTTAATATGACAATCACATGAGTGAGGTTGTATATAGAATGTAGTATTGACCATGAGACATAGGCCAATTCCCCCCTTAAACCTATTTACCTATCCCATTTGGTGGATTGTTGACGTTTGAATCTGTTAAGACCGAAACAACAACCTCACGAGGATATAAATCCCCGTGTGTTTTATAGAGGTGGTACTCCTCTTTAAATTCTTCAAGGATTTTCTTTTAAATGTCAATGAAATAATGCAAGATGTTTCTTTAGAGAAAAACCCAAAACTTTATCATTCAACAAAATTTAAAATGGCATAAAATATAAGAGTTCCTAAGAAATGGACCAAGAACCTTGAGCATCACATTTGTTGGAAATAAATAAATTGCAAAAAATAACAAAAACTCTCACATCCATCACAGTTTTAGATATTTTTTTATCACATTCAAAAATAAAAAGAAAAATGATCCAACACATGAGAGAACTTTGAAATAGTATTGCTTATAAAGATCAAAAAGATATTTGGATGAGTCAACTTAAAATATATTATACTCAACAACAGAATTAGATGAGTCGACTTCAAATATCTTATACTAAAAAATAGAGTTATAAAACATCGTCAAAATCAACCCCGAAAATAGTTCTCTACGATTTCTCAAAATAATAAAGTATTTTACGGTCTCGGTAATTTAAAGGCGTGTGTCCATAAATGGACTGGGATTGGAGCTCATGTGGACCATAAAATTATATACAAGAAAGATAAAGAAGAAGGTGTGGATCTAGGACTGAGCACAAACAACAAGATTGCGATGGATTCTCTCTCCTCGTTATTTGTTGCTCGTTGTGCCTTTTATGCTATTCTTTGTTGGTGTTGGCTGGTTGGTTTCTACAGTTCCCAAATGATCTTCTTCGATTATTTTTAACAAGGAATGTTTTAACCATTCTTTGATATAATCCTTCATTGGGGTGACATTAATCTTTTATCTAATCCTTATATCAAACAAAGTACTTTCCAACTTCCTTAAATCAAATGATATTTGATGTAATGAAGTTTCAATATACTCATTTTTGTTTGAGTAACTAACCAACCAATTATCAATTTCATCTTCATTGTATTATTTTATACCATTAAACTTTTCCATAGACAAGCTTTTGAGTATTTCCACGTGTTCCTCGAATTGTTCCCTTGTAAGAAATGTAGAGTTTAGAATTAAGTGAGGGTCCTGTACTTCTCCAGTGTTTCCAACTAAATCAATTTCAGTCAATTTTTGATACAAAGTCTCCCTTTTAGAAATTACTTCTTTACATTCTTCCAGCAGTTCCTTTAAAGTTTTTATTTTCTTAATCCGCTTTAAGTTGCTTTACCGTGGCTTGAGAAGGCAAATTTTCTTCCTTTATTTTCAAATCTGTCATGTTCATGACCTTCAGAATAAAAGTAGTGACGACATCCTTGTAAAAGCCTTCTTCATTCTCATAATCAACCTGGAGATAATCTTCGAAATTGTGCAATTTTGAACCAAAATTCATAATATTATTACTGATATCTTGGGCTTCAAGGACAAGAGACATCCTCTTTTTGATGTTCCTCAATGAATTTTTTTATTGCAACAAGTAAACTGGGTGTTCCTCTCTACTTAGAATTGGATTCAGGCAAGCCGTCGAGATTCATCCAGGGTTAGACAGAGGCAAGTGGTCTTGCAAAGATGGGAGGTGGCATCAAATCATTTTCCAATTCTCTGACTTTATTTTTTAATCTTTCATTTTCTGCTTCCATTTCTTCAATTGATATATCTATGTCCTTTCTAGTGACCATATGGATTTTTGAAAGTTTGGATGTTGAAAACCCCTTTAAATCCATTATTGAATCTTTTACCCTTTTTCCTCTTGAATTTACACTTTCAAACACTAGCCTTTTTAGTTCCTTATCAAATGATGCATTATGGAGGGTTAATGACTCCTCTTCATCAAAAGTGGTTTCTTGGACAATTAGCTCCTTTTCTAGTAGAGTTCTTCGCTCTTCTTATGGGAATTCAATGTTTTTTATGTCAACATCAAGGTCCATGTCTTACAAATGGATAGCATCCTCATATATGCATTGCTCTATCTTTTCTTGGTTTTTATGTATTTTTCTCTTTAAAACTGGTAGTTTGTGGGTTGATTCAATATTCTTTTTACAATGATCACGATCATCGTCACCCCATGAATTATTGATTAAAGAATTTTGTTTGTCTTGACCAATGCTCTAGGTATGTCATTTTGGAGTGCTATCTATTTGAGATGAACTTTGAGGTTTAGAAGCCTTTTCACCTGTGACCTTTCCATGTTGTTTATATGCCTCATTTGTGCTTATAATAGTTTTAAGGCCATGAATTAATTTTTCTTGAGAATTATTTTCTTCATTCTCCTCCTCCTCATATATGTATGTGTTAATATATGATATACTAAAACCAGTGGAAATTATATGATTCATAAAAAAATGTTGTGGATCAAACCCTTTCCCATAGTCGGCCACCTTTAGCTAATAAAGCTCAAATTGAACAGTGGATTCATCAATCTTCGAGGCATTATTAACCATAATCTCACCGACCTTCCATGGTAATTAAATAAACTGTTTTTTCTTTATTTGATCAAAGAAATTTGCCCAGAATCTGTATTGTCTACAAACTTCTATTATGAACATTTTGTCAGACACATAAAATGGGAGATAAATAGGTGCCACATGAGAACAATAGAACATGATAATGTTGTAATCTTCATTGTATTCAACTACTCCCCTCTGATTTAAAAATGATGTCGCTTATAGTGACAATCTTGAAGTACTTTCCCCAAACATTAATTTTTTGAAAGAAGAAAGGAAAGAGTTGTAAACTTCATAGAAGTGGTACATTGCTCTTTGCTTCCATAGATTCAGATGCCAAGTATAAACCAGCTCTGTCATGAGATCAACTTGCTTTGAAAGATGGAGCCCTTGAAATTCATGGCTATCAATGATAGCAGAAACTAAATGCCTAGACATATAAATTCGACATTTGAGATGTTATTTCCATCGATATAATCCTTGACCAATCAAAAACCATTTTTCCTTGAAAAGAGTAATACAAAATATACAAAGCCGACCTGGGAATAGCAGCAGTGGATTCCAACCTGAGAATTCTAGCAAAGAACCAAGCAATTTCTTTGTAGGCTTTCTTAAGTTGAATTACCTGTATTAAAGATAAGTTCTATGAAATTGTTGAGGGATCCTCCAAGCACTGTGGCAATATATATCTGCCGCAATTTTTAGCTTTGATAAAATTCTTGGCTTCCTCGACTTTAAATATTGCAGTTGGCTTTGTCAGTTTAAGCATATGATCGAAAGTAGGTGGCCCCAAAGAAATCTGAGAGCGCCCATTCATTTTAATAATCCTTTGGTCTTTCTCAAAGTTCCCAAGACACCATATTACTAAGTCCTTTGTGTCAAATACTTCTGGACCACAACTTGCTCAGACTATCCCAGGCGTCCATACAATATTAGCATTCCTTTCTTCAGTTGGTAATGAAGAATATTTCTTGTAAACTTTGGACCAATGATTTTCTGAATTTTCTCATGCAAATATATTCATCGTGTTGCCGCAGAAGCTTTCTCTTCTTTTCGCCATCCTCTTCTATGATTATCATAACAAGCAAAGGACTTCAGTGATTATGGAATAATCTTTTCCCTCTTTAAGTTAATATTGGAGCTTTTGTTTTGAGGGAGAAGTTGGATGAATTAAAATTGAAATTATGAGGTTAATATCAAAGAACTCTCTATATTAATAACGATCCTGATACATTAACTTTGCATGAGCCATGCATTAAATATTTATTTGATTACCGTGACATGGGAAAAAACTTTTAGCAAAGCAGAAGGATGGATATTAAAATTTTGAAAAATCTAATCTCCGCTTCCGAGGTTATAATGAGTAATCTTAAAAAGTTTATAAGTACCGATTATCGATGGATGGAGGAATGATCATATTTTAAAAAGAAACGTGGAAATTCCGCTTCCGCGGTAAAACTCGAAAAAATAACTAAGTGTAAGAAATAACACGGTGGGCGGAGAAATGGGTGGGGCAATAAAATTTAAGAAATCTATGCTTTCGCGATTCAAGAATGAGACTAAGTATGGAAATGGGCGGACAAAGAAATACTTAAAAGAAAATGAAAAGAGATTTGACCTCTTAAGATTTCACCGCTCCGAAGTCAATTAAGTACTTTGAGATTTGGAATTTTTCGAAGTATGGTACATTGGGATAGAAAAAGAGATGCTATGGGAGAATTTTAAGATCAAAATGGATTCATAGCCCCATCTGTGTTTTTTCCCATCAAACAACCTTGGAACCTTTCATTAAACTCATAATGATCATGTTTAGATGTCTTTTAAATCACCATGGTAAGTCTACCTCACAACATGAAGCAAAATGTAGTAATGAAAAACATAATTACAATATAAACAAGATCAAGTTCAAAGGGTTGAGATCGGGATATTACACATCTCTTCTTGCTGGTGTTTTTGGAGCACTGGTACTCCCCTTTTGTCTAAGAGCATCGATGTTTCATTTTTGTCTTGAAGCACTAAAGGTGTTAGTGCTCTTCTTTGGTATGAAAGCATCGACTCTCAACTTTAAATATATCATCTCTAATGAATGAATGGTTTTGGAAAGTTTTCATTCAACATTTTTATATAACAATTAAGTGGCTTTGTAATTATAAGAGATCTACTCATTAACTAACTTGAATAGTTTGATACTCGATGTAATTTTTATATAGATGATTTCATTACCATTACCATTACAATATATTGTAATGGTAATGCTTAACATTTTATATTATGCTTAACATTTATATTGATTATCATACATTGTCATAATATTTTTTTAAGTTTATTTCCAATGTTTTGGTTATAAATTTTATCTTAAACAAGTGTTGCATGGCAGTGTAGTCCCTGCCAGGTTGGTATGGGAGTAAATGTGACCTAGTACAGGCAGGTGGCTAGAAAGTTGAAATACATGTGGGTTGTGTGCAGAACTTAGTATTCCCGAATTAGTTCTTCTTGAAAAAATATCAAAAATTATCAATGTTTGAATGGTTGTTGGACACAAAATTTTTAGCATTACCGAATTGGTTATTTTGAAAACTAGGACATAGAAAGTCATCAGAAATAAATAAATTATACATACGAAATATGTATTTGTATAAAGTAGATATTTAGTAAATAAATTATACATACGAACAATGTATTTGTATAAAGTAGATATTTAGTAACTAAATTATACATACGAAATATGCATTTGTATAAAGTAGATTTTTAGTTTTATAGATATGAAATTTGTAGCCCTCATTGCATACGTAGGCAGTTTTTGTATCGCGGGTTCTCGGGCTGGCGCGCTGAAAATGGGGTGTCTGATGTTCCATGATCTACAAATAGCACCGACTATTCTGTGATATACAAAATGAGAGGCGTAGTTGCGGACTATAGAAATTTACCAGAAATTAATAATGCGTGTTATATAATAGAATATTAATAACATATGTTGCACCGAATTACTTTGCTTTAAAACTAAGGCTTTTTTCTGGAAAAAAAAAGATATAGCATTGCCGAATTTGTTTTCTTTGCACATGTTTTATAGACCATGGACGGAGTGCTCATTCCATAATTAGCAAGTCTTTGGATCATGGGTTGTTGGGCTGGTGATTTGAAAAATGTGCCTCTGTCGTTCCGTGTCCTACAAAATCCATCGACAGTTCTGCGATATACAAATTGAGAAGCGAGCTTGCAAACTATAGAAAATTATTATAAAATAAATAATGGTTGTTACATATATCAGGAAATTACATCAACATTTAAACCATGAACGTCATTGAAGACCCAAAAATTAGCATACAATAGGAGAGAATAAATGTAGCATATCCGAATTAGTTTTCTTTGGAACAAACAAGAAGATTCCTGGAAACCCAAAGTTTAGTATACAATAAGGACATTTTCGATTCAGTTTTCTTTGAAATTTAACAAAAATTAATAATGTATGTTACATGTTTGTGGAAATTTAAATGCGTTTGTCATATAGACTGCGATTGGGGCTCCCACGGACCATAAAAAGAAATAAGTACAAGAATTAGGAACGTCGAAAGAAGTGTGCGATGGTAGACAGGAAGACCTGAACAGAAGAAATTGGAACTTATGAGTCTTTTGTTACAGTTTTCTATTTAAATAGGACATAAGTGGATTGATAAAGAAAATAAGATGACAGCATAGACTTAAACTAGAATGATAAACAAAACAAGATGGCAGTATAGACTTACTATAAAGCCGATGCATTTTTGTTGTTGTCGTCGATGGGCAGTGGACTCTTGTTGATCGGTTGTTGCCCTTCCTGGACGAGGCTTTCCATTATGAGTTGGAACCATTCTTCGATGTAGCTTTTCATGGGGGTTATGTTGATTTCATCCCGGATCTCTATGTCGTAAAGGTCATTTTCTAATTTCCTTAGATCCATTGAAATACTATGCAGACTCTGTTCAATTTCTTCATTGTGTGAGGCATAGTCCAGTACCCAACGCTCATGCTCATCTAGACGATGTTCAAGTATGTCGTAAAAGTTTTCTAAAGACAACCCCTTTAAAATATCAACTTGTTCCTGGAATGCTTCTTTAGTGACTGACAAGGATTTGAGAATTAAGTTTGGATCTTGAACCTCGTTGGTAGTTCTGACTAAGTCCATCTAGAGCAGGCTTGTGAATAAATTTTCCTTTTCTGATATCACTTGTTTACATGATTTGATAATGAGGTGCAGGTTCTCAATTTTTTTTTCCAGCATGCTTTTACTTTTTTGGTGCACTTTGGGGAGGGGAGTTTCTCCTGTCTTCTTTTTAGTTCCGATGTGTTCAGGGCATAGTTGGCAAAAGGGTCCAGCACCTGATGACAGAAAAGTTGTTCATTTTTTAAATTCGTCTCCAAATGTTCAAGCAAATCATTAGCCTTCTTTCCGAAGGAAACTAAATTTTGCAATGTTTCCCAGGCTTCAATAACTAGCTGCATTCTTTTGTTGATGTTGTCCTCTACAAGGGCTCTGGAACATGCAAGGAGGGTAGAGGATACTTTCATCTTCGCTGCAGTGGTAGAAGGCACGATTTTTTCCAAAGGACTGGCAAATTCTGGTGTTGCAATGAAAGCCTGTTCAAATTCGTTGAGGCGGTGTTTCAGATTGGCATAATCTGTCTCCATTCATCCAATGGAATCATGAAGAACATCACTGGTTACCTGGTGAAACGAGCAGATTTTGGATGGTGTCATTTGGCTAAAGTCAATCTCTGTTCGAGATTTTCCTTTCTTGTTTGTTACGTCTCTCTTTTCAATGACCATACTTTTAGATTGGTTGTCAAAAATAGCGCTATGGATTACGAAGGATTCATCTATGTCAAAAAATTCGGTGTTAAATATGTCCACCGCGGACGACCCAATTTTTTGCATCTTCTCAGCTTCAATTTCAATTTGCAGTTTTCCACTGTCAATTTCGGGTTCCTCTGCATGCCCTGCATTGTTTTTTCTCTTCTTCGCCAGTGGAACTTTGTGAGAACTATCAATATTTATGCGAGGAGGATTCTTATCTCCTCCTCCATTTGAAGATTTTTGGGTTGCTTTCTTACTAGGATGGACCGTCGAAGCGACGCTCCGTGGTGTCATGCTCTTGGGAGTGTTGGCGGGGGGTTGGGTACTCTTCTCACCGGATACTTTACCATGTTGTCTGTACAATTCAGTTGCGCTTTGCAATGTCTCTGCATCGCAATGGGCAGAAGCAGGATTGTTGTCGACACTGTCCCTGTCTTGGGTCAGGTATCTATGGATAAAAGAGGTGTTAAAGCCAACACCCAGTAAATTTTCTCCAAAAATGCCATTGGGGTCGAACCCTTTTAGCCTTTCAGCGTACGTTAGGTTCAATTTCTTGAAATGGGCAGCAAACTCGTCAATGTTGTTGATGTTTCTGCACACGAAGTCTCCGACTTTCCAGGCCAGAGAAATGAACTGTTTTTTTTTTCTTGTCATGGAAAAAATGCAACCAGTGGTTGTATTGCCTTGCTATTTCTGCAAGTGTGACCTTCTTGTTCAAAAAATTGCTTGTGTGGCTAGACATCCACAGAGCATCCTTGCCTAACAGTAAATCTTTGAAAACTAAGACAAAGCCATTAAAAACTGCATAAAAACAATGGGAGGCCTTGTGTCTCTACAGGGCATCATGCCGGAATGTTATTGGGTCGAATCCACAATTTATTTTATTGGAAAGAGAAAGTTTTGGAAATGGGCAGCAATACACAATTGCGAAAATCAAGTAGGATGACATATAAAAATTATTCGATTCTTTGAATCGTGACAACTGGGAACAGAGTTCAATAGAGATTAGCTTTCCCCAATCAAAAATGTATTGTTCCTTGACTGTGAAATACAAAATATAAATAATTATATGGGAAATGCTTGTTGTGGATGCATGTCCTGTTATTCTTGTAAATAGCCAAGCAATTTTCTTGAATGGATTTCTAAAGGAACTTACCTGGAGCCTTGTGATATCTTCAGGAACTGTTGTCGGGTCTTCGAGGAAGTCGGCTAAGATGTCCAACCCGTTATGATGTTTTTCTAGAAACTGCTTGCAGTCTTGTCCTCTGAACGTTAATGTTGGTTTCAGAAATTTCAACATCTCGCGGAAGAGCTGAGGTGACAAAGAAACAGGAGAATGGTCGTGCAATGGAATAATTGTTTAGCCTGGAATATATTTTTCGGTGCACGAAGAGACCACCTCCTTACAGTCAAAAACCTCAAGGACGCAGCCTGCACGAGCGATTCCAGAGGTCCAAATCACTTCATTTTAGGCGGAACGAGATGAATAGTAAAAATATGCTCTAGACCACTGAAACCTTTGATCCTCTTCTGCGAACATATTTATTGTATCTCCACAAAACTGTTGTCGACCCGCTGCCATAGGTCTACAAAGACATTTATTTGTTCCAGACGATGAATGAAATGAAAGGTTGGAAGGGCTAATATAACCCTGCGCAAATTTGGGTCGAAAGCGTGTGAATGGGAGATGTCCTCGGGACTTTCGTTGATTAATGGAAATCTGGACGGCTGTTGCATGATGCGTTGTTAACATTAAACACTACTAATTGCATATATAGAAATGTAAACATGGTGGGTATTGCAATGAGCGATTAAGCATTGCATATTTCTTGAGCAGCCCAACACGACGATGCATGTTGGAGATGAACAATCGGAAGGGACAAAATAAGTTTCCGCACATCTTGGTTTAATGCGTAATAATGGGATATCTCCTCGAGTTTTTCACCCATTAATGACAATGTTGACGGTTCCTGCATGGTGACCTGTTAGCATCAAAGGTTTCTAATTGCATAGCAAGAAAGTACGGAGGTCGTGAGCAGGGGAAAAAAACCGCTACAAAATAGGGTTGCAAGGTACAACTGTTGAAGGTGAGGGCGCCAGGGTCAAATTGTATGTCTTGGAACTTTTTGATTGCAATACGCGTAACCCGCCAACCGTGGCGATAAAATTGGCTAAGTATGGAGAGCAATAGCGGTCGATCAGAGGAGTCATGTGATTATATAGATGGAGATAAAGATATCTCAACCCACCAACACTGGAACCCGTGTTTATAAAAAGGCGACTATGTATATAACCACAAAGCGATAATACAAGGGAAGAAGAAAAGGGAAAAAGGACCAACGAGTCCACAGTGGAAATGTAAATCACGGAAATTTTGAGTGCAATTTGCATATCAGGGAAGAAGAAGCAGTAGACTTTGAATGCGCTAACTTGAAACACTGACTAAGAATTTGAGATTTCGTGAATCTGTGAACAGGAGGATCCAAAATAGGGTCAGAGGTCTGGATGGTCAATTTGTATTATTCAGAACATTTGAATGCACAATCTGTAACATGAAAGAGGGGACGATGTCGGAACCCAGTAGTCAATTTCTGTGTTGTGAATGGCTGGATGAGAACTGTTTCATATTGTTGTGTGCAGTTGTCACTTGTACGAGTAATTAGTAAGCATAGCAAATGTATATTAGGAAGCACATTTGTCAATCGTGGTACAGTGAAGCTTGCGAGTTTGAGAAGCATGTGATAGAATTGTAGATTGTTAACCCAGCAACCGTGGACATAAAATTGCCTAAGGTGTGATTATATACATGGAGATAATGAGAGCCATAATATAGGGGAAGAAGAAAAGGGAAAAAGGAGAAAGGAGTCAGCAGTGGAATTGTAGATCAGGGAAATTTCCAATACAAGATGTGAACCCGGTAGTCTGTAATGTCCCTTTCCAAATAGGAGCTCCAGGAAAGGAGGCTTAATGGTCTAAACCACCCCGTTAGACTATAGCTAGGGCCAAAGAGGGGTAAACAAGGTTACTAGAGGTCACTCTAGTCACAAATGTTATATTCGGAAAGTGACATTGAGCTAACAAGGGTTAACAGCGCTTTTAAGTCATTGTGAGCTAAAAATAGAAGTCAACAGTGAATTAGGGTTTCGACGGTGATTTAGGGTTTCAACATGATTTAGGGTTTTGGAAAGCTATAAAGGAAGGGTCAGCGACCTAATTCATCATTATGCAGATTATGATTTGTCATTGAGGAGAAGAGGCGCATCT
>JZKD02S1674185.1:576034-590618 GCA_000966675.3 Picea glauca
TTCGATGTCATTTTGGACACTTTGAGTTCCTGGTTATGCCATTTGGGCTAACCAATGCACTCGCTACATTCCAGTCTTGCATGAACCATATATTCAGGGATCAGTTAAGGAAATCGGTCTTGGTTTTCTTCGACGAAATCTTGATCTATAGTTGTTCATGGCAAGAGCATATGAGGCACCTAGATGAGGTATTGAGCATCATGGAGGCACAGTCATTATATGCCAAAGAGTCCAAGTGTGAGTTCGGTATGAAAAAGATGCTTTACTTAGGCCACATCATCAGTGCATAGGGGGTACAGGTGCACCAAGAGAAGATCAGGGCCATTCTAGATTGGTCGACGCCCAAGAACGTAACAGAATTGAGGAGCTTCTTCAGGTTGTGCAGCTATTACAGGCGGTTCGTCCGGGGTTTTTCTCAGCTTGGAGCACTGCTGACAGATCTTACCAAGCATGGGGCCTTCATATGGACCGAGAAATCACAGGAATCCTTTGATCACATGAAGGAAGTCATGGGCACTTGTTCAGTGTTGGCACTACCAGACTTCACCCTGCCATTTGTACTAGAGTGTGATGCATCCGGCGAAGGGATCAGTGCAGTTTTGATGCAAGGAGGACACCCCATTATATTCGAGAGCCGGAAGATTAGTCAACCTGAGAGGTTGTACTCCATTTATGACAAGGAAATGTTGGCAATCATGCATGCCTTGACCAAGTTCAGACACTATTTGGTGGGCAACAAATTCATGGTCAAGACCAATCACAACAGTTTGAAGTATTTCCTTGAGCAAAAGGACCTCAGTGAGCGCCAACAGAAATGGATGATGAAGGTACAGGCATTCGACTTTGACATAGAGTATGTCAAGGGGAAGAAGAACATTGTGGCCGATGCACTATCGAGGAGACCTGCGGCATGTTCTTTGATGGAGATTTCAGTAGATTGGAAATCCCACTTGTTAGTGGAATATTCCAAGAACAAGTTCACTTGTGAGGTGATGGATGGGCAGATATAGGATGACCGGTATAGGGTCATTGACGATGTCATATTTTACAAGGATGGAGTTTACTTGGTGATAGATTCAGGACTTAAGAAGAAAATCCTCACCGGCAGTTCATGATTCACCTCTAGTAGGCCATCAGGGGTTTTTCAAAACCTACATACAAATCAGAGAGAGGTTCTCATGGAAGGGCCTCAAACAAGACGTTATGAGATACGTCAGTGAGTGTGTGACTTGCCAGCAGAACAAGTCAGAGCATGCTCTTCCAGCAGGGCTACTTCAGCCACTCCCCATTCGAGAGCAGAAATGGGAGAGTATATCTATGGACTTCATCACTGGTCTACCCAAGGTCTAGGGTAAGGACTGTATCTATGTAGTGGTCGACAGATTGACCAAGTTTGCTCACTTCTACGCCATACCGACGGAGTACAGCGTAGTTCAGGTAGCCGAGATTTTCTTCAGGGAGGTCTACAGACTTCATGGGTTGTCGAAGAACATTGTCAGTGACAGGGACAGTCGGTTCATAGGGACATTTTGGAGAGAGTTGTTTTGGTTGGTGGGGACAGAGTTGACACCTAGCACTAGCTATCACCCTCAGACAGATGGGCAAACCGAGATTGTCAACAAGTGGGTTGAAGGGTATTTGAGGAACTATGTAGGAGGACAACAGAGAATGTGGGTAAAGTGGTTACATTTAGGGGAACATTGTTACAACATCACCTTCCACATGTCCATTGGTATGACACCCTTCCGAGCATTGTACGAATATGATGCTCCCACTTTGGTAGACTTGGTCTTCGGGAGAGCAGAGCTCGCAAGGCCAAGGATTGGATCATAGAGAGTCAGGAGATTCTCAAATTGTTGAAAGAGAATCTGCAGATGGCACAAAACCAACAGAAGATAAGCGCGGACAGGCACAGGATAGAGCGCAGCTTTGAGGTTGGAGATTTGGTTTTCTTGAGACTCCAACCCTACAAACAGTGATCTCTAAAGAAGAGTGGAGCCGAGAAGCTCAAGCCCAGATTTTATGGTCCTTACAAGATCATGCGTCGAGTAGGCGAGGTTGCTTACGAGCTAGAGCTTCTAGAGGGGAGAAAGATTCATAATGTGTTCCACGTGTCTTGCCTCAAAAAAGCAGTGGGACAATTCATTAACACATCAGAGGAGCTTCCCCCGTTGGATGAGGAGGGACAGTTGGAGTTAGTTCCAGAGGAGGTTTTGGAGTTCCGGGAGCGGAAACTAAGGAGCAGGGTCATAAGAGAGTGTTTGATCAGATGGAGAGGGCTTCCAGTAGAGGACGCTACTTGGGAGAGTGAGAAGGTGTTGCAGCTCCCTGGACTGGTATTGCTTGAGGACAAACAATTTTAGGAAGGGAGGACTATAATGTCCCTTTCCAAATAGGAGCTCCAGGAAAGGAGGCTTAATGGTCTAAACCACCCCGTTAGACTATAGCCAGGGCCAAAGAGGGGTAAACAGGGTTACTAGAGGTCACTCTAGTCACAGGTGTTATATTGGGAAAGTGACATTGAGCTAACAAGGTTTAACAGTGCTTTTAAGTCATTATGAGCTAAAAATAGAAGTCAACAATGAATTAGGGTTTCAGCATGATTTAGGGTTCTGGAAAGCTATAAAGGAAGGGTCAGCGACCTAATTCATCATTATGCAGATTACGATTTGTCATTGAGGAGAAGAGGCGCATCTCAGGAGAGATAGTTCAGTGTATTCCAGGAGGAAGACACCAGTTGGTTGATTTCAGTGTTGAAAGACACACCCTAGTCACCAGGAAGATCATTCAGGTCTTCCATCATTCTTCATTGATTCCGCAGTGCTCCCATATTGCGGGTATTATCTTTTAGTTGCTTATTTGTATTCCGGATAAGATCCTTTTGTCTTTTGATCTAGCCGAGTGTTGTTATTTTATTCATCCGCAGTTGCTTATTTTCCAGCTAAGATCCTTTGTATGTTGACCTAGTTGAGTATTGTCAGTTATTCAGCCGCATTCGGCCATTTTTTGTAATCCACAGAGATATCATAATACAAACTTGTAGTCCTTTGTCGCGTTTATTATTTGTATGATCATTTATATGTTGTAAACCTTTGATCCTACACACACATTAGCAGTGTTTCCCAGACTAGCCAAGTCAGGAACATTACATAGTCAATTTGTATATTGCAGAGGACCGGAGTAAATAATCTGAATGCATAATTTGTAACACGGAAGAGAAGATGATGTCGGACCCGCACCTGTGTCCAATTGTCAGTACTAAGAGGTAATTTAGTATTGAAAATAATATTTTAGATTCTGTTAAATACTTCATAGGGATTAGTATCCGTAAACAATGGCAATCTCCACCCTGCCAAAATGCATTTCGTGTGTGAATTTGTATATCGCGAAACTTGAAGGACTATTTGGAGGAAACAGAACAATAGAAGTGCAATGTCGAGTCAGCCAGTCCGCAGCTCTGCTTCTAAATTTGTATATCGCAGAATTTTGGGTGCTATTTGTAACACACGCAACAATGGAGGGCCAATTTTGAGCCCGCCTTCCCGAGAACCCGTGATCAGAAATGTCTGTAGGTATGAAAAGGAACAGCTGTCGGTTCAATTCTCCATGCGAGGATATAGATGGAACTGAAATTGGTCCCAATGCAGCAACCGTGGACATAAAAATGGCCAAGTATCGAAAGCAATAGCGGTCGGTCAGATTTGTCGTCTGATTGTATAGATGGAAATAAAGATATGCCAACACCCCAACGCTAGAGCTGCATATTTCATGAACCTGCCAAAAGGAGGATCCAAAACAGGCTGAGAAGGTATCCGCAGAGGAGGCGAGGCCTAGACCTTCTAATTGTATTGCTCCAAACATTTGAATGCATAATTTGTAAGACGAAAGAGCGGACGATGTCCGATAGTCAATTTGTATATTGCGGAAACTGCAATTCCAACTGTTTCGTACCTTTGTGTCCCCTTGTCACTAATAAGTGCTAATTTAGTATTCTAAATAAATTTTTAGATACTGTTAGATACTTCACAGGGATTGGCATTCGTAAACAATGGCAATCTGCACTCCACCATTTCTGCATTCTGTGTCACTTTCTATATCGCGGAACTGGGAGTGCTCTTTGGAGGACACAGAACAATAGAAGTGCAATGTTGACTCAGCCAGTCCACAGATTCGTTTGTCAATTTGTACATCACATAATTCTAGGTGTTATTTGTAGACTACGAAACAATGGAGCCCCATTTTTGAGCTCGCCTGCACGCCCGAGAACCCGCGATCGAAAATGTCGCAAGGTATGGAATGCGGAATTTGTGCGTTCTTTATAGAATATCATGTCCATATTTTATAGTCCCATAATACATGGGAAGAAAATAAGGGAAAAAGGATGGAGGTGTTGGCAGTGGAATTGTAGATAATATACGGGAACAAGAGAAGGGAAAAAGAACTAAGTATCTCGCAGAAGAACATCAGGGTTCGCAAGTGTCGGCCCCGCAGCGGCGAGCGTAAAATTGGCTAAGTATGGAAAGGAACAGCGCTCGGTTGGATCCATCATGCGAGGATATAGATGAAAATGCTAAAGCATGAATTGCAGATGACGGAGGTATCTTTCATACCACTTTCTCCATTTGTCACTAGTAAGAGCATTGTTGATGTATATCAGGAAGGATGTGAAGTTGCTAGGGATGGAAAGCAACAACAGATACTTTGAACGAAGTCAATGTGTACGAGAAACCCGTGGTGAAATTGTATATCACGGCTCTTTTCAGTGCAAGATGTATATTGTGGAACGATAAGCAGTTGGGTTCGCAAGTGCTGGCCCCACAGCGGCGGGCATAAAATTGGCCAAGTATGGAAAGGAACAAATCACTGACGTTGTTTCGCTGCATGTATATGAAAAAATAGGGGACATAGGTGTTGGGTACCGCAAACCCGGGGCCTGGTGCCCAGATAACTGGGCAAGTATTGGCCAAGACAAAGTTATGATATCTATTTCAATATTTTTCATACTAGCATCCATCAATGAAAAAAGTTTTCATATTTATCTGAATAGTATTCATAGTAATATATATTAATGGATTGGTTGTTTCAAATGCAATTGATCTCCCAATCTGCAAGATGCTTCTCGGCTTGCAAATTTCGTTGGAACCTCAAAAATTTTGACTGCAACATGTACATAGCGCAACAAGAAACATGAATTTTCATTGTGGTATCAACGACATAAACTCCTTATCATATCTTCATCTTGTATTCGTTGCAATGAGATCAGCAAACGCTGGCTCTCCATAAACATCAATATCTAAATTAAATTAAATGGAATCAAAATTTGGTGTGACTTTTAAGTAATTAAAGCATAAATTGCAGATTATGGAAGTTCTTAGGCTGGAAGATGTATATGATGGAACAATGGACATAGTTGTTGAATACCACAAACCCAAACATAATTGCCTAAGCTTTGTCGAAGAGGAAGTTTTTTTGTATTTATTCCAATACTACTGATATTAGTGTATATGCACAGATATTATCAAATAGAAGAAGCTGCAATATATCCAACAAACTTCACAGGAACATTGCGTCAACAATTCAGCCACCTTGTCGTTACTCATTATTAATTCTATTAACGGAACCCGAAGAATGGGAGCAGCACGGATCCTCCAATTTCTTTCTTTAAATACAGGGCCGCCGCCACATAAGTATGGCCTATGAAAAATTATTCTTACATGTAAAATGTAAACAAAGAACAGGGCAGGTTTTATTTAGATTGAAGTACTGGGCAGCAGAAACAAAACCTTGTGTTTCATGTTTAACCACACAAGGGAAGAAGGTAGAAAATACAATTAAAACAAATACCAGAATTTGGAAAATACTGTAAAAAAATAAACCGAAATTATTCTATATTCAAATAAGGTGGGTTACAAAATACAGTCGAGGCTATTTTCGACAACGATTGCGATTTTGCATGTCGTCGACCAATTTAAAATATGTACATTGATGAAGCTTCTTCACAGTTTTGTACTTAATTGGTGTTGCCAAGTATATCTATCCCACTTTTTTGAATATCTTCTCTCTTCCAGATATGGCCTGCTTGCAATGCATGTTTATTCAACATTCCATACTTTGTCAAGTATTAATTTCCCTCTGTTGTTGAAAAGTTGGGGTTTAAGGTGCTTTGCTTGCAATGTTCCTGACCCTTGACATCTAAGACAACTTACAAATGCCATTCAGGCCAATTTCAAAGTGGAAGGAGTTGTTCTATGTCACAACAGCTAAAGCAGCGGAAAATAATTAAAGTACATAGTGACTCGTATTCTCCCTATATTCGATCGTCTGTTTGGTTGAGAAACTTGCCTGAGGATTTGTATGTGGAACTTCTTTGCTTTATTACAGTAAATTGGAAGGAACGTCCAACCCAGATGCAAAAAATAACTCTATTGAGGTACATAACTTCTTCGGGTAGTAGAGGTGTGGCAAGTGCATCAAATGCTACAGAATGCACCAGAACAGGTGTGGCAAGTGCATCAAATGCTACAGAATGCACCAGAACAGGTGTGGCAAGTGCATCAAATGTTGCAGATGGCATCAGAATATATCTTTCTTCATAGCTATGAAGATATGGCGGCCCACAGAAAGGTCTGGAATGTTCAGAGGTGACACCAAATATGTAGACTCTGCAACTACATCCAAAGGAAATCGAACAAACTTTTACAAAGAACATAGTTTTCTGTCAAATCGGCTACCAGACCCACAATGCAGGTCACCTTACTATGAAATAAAAACTTTTGCAGTGATAATATGTCATTTTATCCACCCATACAGTCTCTGCTACCCGCCTCCGAGGTAGACAAATACTTGTGCAATTTGTACAACTCGATACACTTGCCAAATCTGTGTTGTTGGAAGAAGCTATATACTTAAACAAATAACTATTTTGCACCGAACCTCAAAATCCATTACAATTCCCAACAATAAAACAAAGAAGTTCAACCAACAAATCTCCAGCCAGCATTTTCAATGAACCAAAGCATCGAACACAGGGAGAACACCAACCAGAGCATATTTGTTCTGTTTTTTTCGTCCTCTCTGAGTTTCTTTTTGTATAACAGAGTTTTGTTTTTACTCAAAGCTCACGTCACATAAAACCAGGCTCTATTCTTTCATCTGCTCATCCATCGCATCTCTAAGTTGTCTTACTTGTGCATGACCAGGAACATTAGAACGAAGGCACCCTAAACCACAACTCTTTGATCATAGAGAGCAATGGCAATAAGTATTTAAAAGCAACGCTGGATGGTCTGTCGTAGATTTTGTGTTGATTCGTTTTAATGACAGATGTTCTCGATATTTTCACTTATTAATGCCAATCTTTTTGAATATGTACGCTCAATAGTGACCACCAGCACGTATTAAAATTCTCATATCCGAGCAGATTCTGAAATCTGACATCTAATATATGCACAATATTAAAGAGGGGCATGATGTGAAGGCCTCTGTGGCTGACACGTTCGTGAACTTTGTCGAAGCTTTTAAGAAAACTAAAATTGCACAAGAAAAAAATAAAATAAAAAGTATTTTGCAAATTCAAAATGCAACCAAAAAGAAATTACCATATCCCATAATATTCGTCTGTCTATTCATTTTAATGGGAGATGTCCTCCAGTTATTAAAGCCTATCATTTCGAAATGCACAATATTAAAGAGGGACATGACATCAAGGTCTCTGTCGCCGACACGTTCGTCAACTATGCTGAAGCTTTGAACAAAACTAAAATTGCACAAAGAAAAAAAAATAATAATAATAATTTCACAAATTTAAAATGCAGGCAAAAACAAATTACCAGATCCCATAATATTTGCATGTCTATTCATTTTAATTGGAGATGTCCTCGAGCTTCCCAGTTATTAAAGCCCATGTTTTCAAACCTGTCTGCTCAGTTCTAACTTTTCAAAGCATATTTAATGTGTATTGGGAAGCGCAGAAGGTAGCGAGGATGGAGCCCTATGTAACAGACGTTACTACTATTGTTTTGTTTTTGTTCACGAGTGTATGTAAAACGTATGCAAAGAAAAGTAATTCGAGAATAATAGTTGTTTTGCAGGAGCCCTTCAAATTCAAATAGTGCGCAAGCCCGATTTTCATTTTGTATATCGCGGAACTATCCATGCTATTTGTAGGACACAGAACAACAGGGACTGAACCTAGAGCCCGCCATCCCAAGAACCCGCGATCCAAAAAATGCTCACTATTTTTTTGTGTGTGTTTTTTGTCCACCAGGGTATGTAAAACGCACGTAAAGTAAACTATTTCGACAATATTAACTTTTTTGGACATGACGGCCTTCAAATTCAAATAGTCCGCAAGTCCGATTGTCAATTTCTATATCGCCGAAGTCTCTGATTGTCAATTTTCAGCTGCCTACCCTGACAACACGCGATGCAAAAACTAATTAAGTATGGGATGATGGCTCTGTGCAGGCTGTATATATCTACTCTATAAAATTACATATTTCCTATGTTTAATCTATGTTGTCCAGGAAACCTATAATTTGATAAATTTTAATGTTTTCTGTCCAGGAGCCTTACTGTTAAAGAAAACTAATTCAGAAATGCTAATGTATACACCATACTTCGATACAACCTATCCGCGAAGGCGCGCCCATAATATTGCCTAAGTATGGAACCCAACTGTGGTCAGTTGGAATGATCGCGAAACTCTCGCTGCTGACCGATTGTCAATTTGTATATCGTAGAATTCTCCGATTGTCAATTTTCAGCCGCCTACCCCGTCAACTCGCGATGCAAAAACTGGCTAAGTATGGGATGATAGCTCCGCGGTCTAGGAAACCTATAATTTCATAAATTGCATTCTCTTCTGCCCAGGATTCTTTTAAAGAAAACTAATTCGGGAAAGCTAATGTATACACTGAATACGGCCTGTCATAGTCCGATAGAACCTATTCGCGAAGCCGCGTCCATAAAAGTGGCCAACTATGCAACAGAACGGCGGTCACTTAGAATGACCACATAAACGCGAAAAACTAAAGTCAAACGCAGTTTACAACAGGAAAGTAAAAGGTAGAGAACAATGATATCTCCCACACAGCAAAAGCCATTGTCATAACTATAAAACCATAGTAACACAGAATCCATGTAAAAAGCATCAACAACCATGAAATATATTTCGAGGCCAACAAACTTTGCTTCAACGCATAACAGATGCAATTTACACCGCCTGCAATTCTTTCGTCTGTTATTTTATCTTAATAATATTCTATGCAAACTGCAGTGCAAAACAAAATGCGACCAAAGATTCAACCGCAGATGCAGCATCCCAACATTTGCAAACCCTGGCCAAACAAGAACAAGCACCAAAGAAGAACCCAGCTAAGAAGTACTAAAAGGCCCAACTGCAGCCACAGAACCGGTACCCTGCAAAGTCGAATCAAGCAACAATAAATAACATACAGCCAAGAAAGAAGCAAGCAACAACCACCCCTCCCAGGAACGATGTTGTTCCAATCGCGATTGCAGAAACTCAAACGTCCAAACTGCAACAACACGAACAAGCAAGCAAGAACAACGACAACATGCAAATAAAAAATCAATGGCATGTGAAAAGTAAGCATGGACCACCGAACCAGCAACGTCGTTGGAGCATAAAAATTTTAAAAACAGAAGAAAATGTCTTGTAACAAGCCTGTTAAGTAACCATTCAACACTACCAAGCCTGTTAGGTAAACATTTAAGTCTGTCATAAATGCACTGTAAACATTTAAGAAAAAAATTCAATGTGGCAGGACTCTTACGTATCCCAAAAAGAAAAATTATATTTTTTGTAAGAATAGTTCGAACACCACGGAATGTTTTGGAAGGCCAAACTTTGGATACGCCGCCATATCTAACATTGCCATAAATTTACCTAGCATAAAATGCTAAACCAAACATTCAAATTAATGCTAGCATTAATCCACCATCGACGAATGCATAACAAAATATATGATTCAAAAAAGACCATATACGATCAAATACTTTGGATATGTCAACATATATAACATTGGAAATAGCGAAGCTGGCAATAAGACCTTCAATCTCTTATCCAATCAAATCAGTACATATATGTTACTTTTTATTATATAAAAATATATGCTTTTATTTCCATAACTCCAACATTAGGTATTGTGCAAATATTTCGGGTCAAAAGACAAAGTAATATGCAGTCAACGATTTATCGATTGCTATACTCCCTCTACGCCTACAGCAGGGACTAATAATGAAAAATATAATTTTGATTTAATATTATATAAATATTTTCATTTAGTAAAAAAATAAAATTTTGATGAAGATAGCGAAAGGAATAGATAAGTTTAAGGAAACATGACCATTACATGGTGACCCCTCCACGTAAACAAATCTCCAAAATCGCAACCTCTATCCTCAAAATGTCATTATCTCTCATCCACGTGTATATGATGACGTCATCAAAATGTTTTATACACGTATCACTGTCGACTCCATGTGCAATGACCTAGATCGTAGATGACCATCATCATTTCAAATTGGGGCCACTAGTGATACGTGGCTTGTTCTCCATCACGGTCTTCGTCGTGGCATGGGATAAGGGGTGTTTATATCGTCCTCATTATTTGAGGAAAAATGTGTATGGGTTGGAGCTAGGTTGGAAATCATAGTTTTATTTTTGTGTTGAAAATTTTATTCATGGAACATTTTTGTGTTGAAAATTTTATTCATGGAACTTTGTTTTTAAA
This sequence comes from Picea glauca, assembly GCA_000966675.3. Lineage (NCBI taxonomy): Eukaryota > Viridiplantae > Streptophyta > Pinopsida > Pinales > Pinaceae > Picea > Picea glauca. Next base: position 586,792 of record JZKD02S1674185.1, read on the forward strand.
GGTTTTGGTTGATTTTAGGATAATTTAGATTATTAAATTTTCAAAATATAAATAAAAAATATGAAACTTTGATTTGCTAACTAAACCACCTTCATCTAAAGTAAAACAATCAAAATACCCTATATACAACATCATTATTCATTGACTTAAAAGGTTTAGTTATTTTCAAAATTACTAAAATCATTATTAAAAAAAGTATAAGAAGTTGTTTTCATTTGAATTTTTTTTATATTTGCATCATATTTTATAAAAAAACATATTCATGTACATATGAAATATGAAAAAGATTTTTTTATTAAATATAATTTTATCTTATTAAGAAAATAATTTTAATATGGATAATTAAGAAGTAGGTTTAATGGTTAAGAATATGTATTTCCTCCGAAAAGATTACAAATTCAAATCTAGAGAGGGGTAGGGTAGGTAGGATAGGGTATGTAGATCTCTGTAAACTTTACCAATCAAATCATTGGATGGAGGCTATCCCTTGTCCTATAAACAAAAGAATCTCATACACCAATTTAATGTCTAACTTAATAGTGACCTTAAAAATAAATTATTATTATTATATTAAAATTTAAAAAATTTTAAAAATAATCTCTTAAAATATCTAAAAAAATATAAAAGTCAAGGAAAAATTGACTACACGATGGTTTTGCCTAGGCCCATGCAAACTCAATAGTTGTTTCAAGATTTTAAAATGCTTATTGTGAGGACACCATGAATTTTGAATAAAGTGTATGCATATAACTTAAACATAACTTTAATATAATTGTTTTAAGTATGTGGGGGTGTTAAATTGACTACACGATGGTTTTGCCTAGGCCCATGCAAACTCAATAGTTGTTTCAAGATTTTAAAATGCGTATTGTGAGGACACCATGAATTTTGAGTAAAGTGTATGCATATAACTTAAACATAACTTTAATGTAATTGTTTTAATGTAATTGTTTTAGGTACGTGGGGGTGTTTATACAATGTAATATATATATATATATATATATATATAATATTTGTTGTGGTTTTGTGAATGAGGTAGAAAGTTATGGATGTTTAATTATGAGAAAAAAAATTAATTTCATGGTTAAGTGTATTTGAGTCAAAGGAGTTTTAGGATGAGTGAGTTTTTTTAAGAAGTCGTGATTACTAGGTGTAACTGTGGAAAGTGATGATTGATTCATCTCACACTTCTTCGCTTTTATGAGTATCACTCGATGCTATGAATGTTAAGTGGACTATCCCCAAACATAAATCGATTATATGTTCATGCCATTAGATAAGCAAGCAATGAAATTTAACATTGACTTTGCCACTTGCTTGTTAGATAACCCAAACACACACTTGAATTAAGAATGATTATAAACTATTCAAACTCATTAAAAAATGGACATTAATAAATAATACACAAAATATCGATCATAGATAAATGTCTTTAAATATATAAATATATAGTGAATCTCCTAAAAAAAATATTTCATAATTGTTTTAATTTATTTTTAATTTAATTATTAATCTTTTCCAATTATTAAAATTGGATAATAAATCTTGAAAAAAAAAATGTTAAAAAATATATATATCTAAAATAATAAATAAACATTTTTTTATTAAATCTTTTATAAAATTAAATAACGACATGACACAATAATATTTACATTATATATCATTTTCCGAATTATGATAACTAAAGTTGATGATATAATCGTAAGATTCAAATCACAAATTTAACATACTCTCTACCCTTTCATTTTGCATAAAGAATTAGCTAGCATGTTTAGTTTTTTACTCTTATTATACCTGCCGATAGGCATGGTATATAGTGATGAGTTCACCATTGACTATACATTAATTTACCAGTTGACCAAAAATTAAGATGACTTTCCAATGTAACACTTTAGAAATAGATTTTATTTATTTATATCATATATTAAAAAAACATTTTGTCAAGCTCTGATTGGATATTCAAACCTACCTGTTATTGCCGAATTAAAAATGATTCATGAATGCAAACATAAATTTATATGATTTTCTAATGTAAAACTTTAGCAATAGAATTTATTTATTTATTTCATTTATTAAAAAAAAAATTGTCAATAATTGATTGGCTATTCAAACCGGCTGAGTTAAAGATGTCACTGTAGTCGATGCAGTGCACATTAATGTGAATTCGTCCCCGTCCATTAATGTGAATTTGTACCTGAGGCAGGATGCAGTGTCCCCGTCCATTAATGTGAACTCGTCTGTCATCCATTGACAGAAAGTTGGTGAGAGGAGGCTTCATCGACTGTATAACGTGGCTTCTCGTTCACAGTTTTGGGGCAGACGGCCTGACAGGATGGGATACCCAAATCTGCGCTCTCGGCAAGCACTTCAATCTCCTCATCTCGGATCTCATTTTCTTTCGGGACTCCACAACCACGAGCTCTGAGCGTACTGAGATTTTCCAAGCAGAATGTTTGAAGAGTATGCTTGACACTCTCGGAGTCGATAGCGTTATCGTGGTCAGGCATAGCTACAGTGGTTTAGTTGCCTTCTGGCTTCATTATTAACCGTCCGTTGTAAAGGGTTTGACCCTGCGAAGTGCCCAAATTATGCTCAAATTCGATCGATTCCGTGGCCCCTGATCTCTGGATTCACTTAGCAAGGTACGATTTCGTGTCTGCCATTATTTCTGGCAGTTAATTCCGTGTTTTCTTTGTTCTCTACGTTTTCTTTTGTGCTCCAGGTTTATAGATTTTCTCAGGATGGTAATTTCTTTTACTGGTGCTAAATGTCTCTTGATATTGATATTAAAAGCAATTTTAAAATTAGAAACTTTTTTAATATAAATAAACAACCACTAGTTTAAGTCGTATTTTACCATGCTATTATGAATGGGTTGTTTTTTTACTATAAATAACAAATTTAAATGACAAATTTAAATGATCCTTTAGGCAAGGAAAGTACCTTCATCGGCAGGTATACGCTGCCATGCAGCCTTGTTTATATATTTTCTACCCACATTTTTCTTTAACAAACCTTAAGAAAGTGATCAAGAAAGATGATGAAAGAGTATATGCAAAGATATACAAGTGTATTGGAATGGAAGCTTAAAGGAAAAATGTGAAAGATTGTCTTTCTTAATGTTTGAGGTTGAAAGAAAGTAATTAATTTTATTATGACTAAAATTTAGTATTTAAATTATAAAAGAATTTTGATCTATAATGTATGTGTTTTTCTTTATTTGACTTAATATTAAGGTAACAAGAAAAATAAATAAACAATTAAGCAAATAATAATTATACTCATAATACTAATAAAAATAAGAAAATACATAAGACATAAACTTAATACATTTTTTCATTGACAACTTGAAAATCTCTTAGAAAATGTAGATATTACTCATTCCTTAAATGATAAACAAATTAAGCATAAACAAAGGCAGCATGTTGCATGTATTGCCTCTGAAAACTTTACTTGTTAGTGTCTGCACGGCTTATATAAATAGTATTCAGACATTTCTTTAGTCATTCGAAAAAAATGCAGATCTGTACTTCCTATGATCTTTATAATAATTAAAAAAGTAAAAACATCTCAATGTTTCTTATATTTTAAAATATGACTTAAAAGTTTAAAATTCTTACATACAAATTTCTATAAAATTATACTAGAAGATTAAAAAAATGTTAATAAATGTAAAATTATTGAAATTGAAAGATTAAAAAAATATTAATATATGTAAAATTATTGAAATTAAAAAATTAAAAAAATATTAAGAAATGTAAAATTATTGAAATTTTAATAAGTGTAAAAAAGTTGACATTTAAAATTTAAATTTTTACCTCATTTGA
>JZKD02S1674185.1:593355-607760 GCA_000966675.3 Picea glauca
TATATATTATTAAATTAATCATGATTAAAAAAATAAAATAAAATTGAAATATTTAAACAATATTATTTTAATATTTCAAGATTTATCTTTAATTAAAATAAAATAAGTTAAATCAAAGTTAAAAGAAGGAAATATACATCAAGATAAATCGAATTATTATATTTATATTATATTTATGAATATTATAGTTCCATTCTTAATTTTCATTATACATTTTGAATAACAAACAATCCTCAATTATTATATTTTGACAAAAAATATTTATTACTTGTGCATTTAGTTATATTAAGTTTCATTGTTCAACATGTATTTCCTAACTAACTCGGGAGGGACTGCGTTGCCATGCAACCCTCGTTTAATCATGTAACAAATTTCTCTTTGATGGTTGAATGGAATGATATTTTTACACTCGGATAAGTTTTTAAGGATTTAGGTTGATTTAGAATTAGACAAAACCCTTGAGTGTGTTTTATTTTGAATTAACCTTGATTCATGATATGACTTTGCTCATACTCGAAAAATTAATGGATTCTTGTTTGATTTGTTATTGAAAATAAAATTATGTTATTACAAGATTAGTTTATTCCCTATTTTATCATGACATTGTTGTGTATATAGGAATTCCCCGAAGGACTTGAAAGCTCTAGCTCTGCAACAATGGCGGCCATGTTGTTATCTGGGACCTAAAGCCCTGAGCTCATCCACGTTGTCGGACTCCCTGGTGGGTCTGGACTTTATAGAACCTGATAGAATCTTCGTTCCTTGTGCCATCACTGTCCATCAGTGAGGCTTCCTAGTAACTGCTTACCTCACGTCTGTTTCCTTGGAGCTTGTATCATCACAGTAGGCTTTTCACTCCTGACCCCACTCCCAACTGACAAACCACTGACCAAGTTTTCTCTGCCATCTACTGTTTACAGAGTTTTTTTAAATCTTTTACAACCATTTCCCCTTCACGATATCTCCTCTGATGGAGGCAGAAGTCAGTGTGCTAATGAGCGCTACTAACGTGGCCATTTGGAACTGTGTGTGACGTTTTACAACCATGGATGAGCTCTCCAAGCATACTACTCTTCCTTTGTCTCATTCAGACCCCAAACCATCGTCCTCTACCTTTGCCCCACCTGCCTCGGTACTCACATCACATACTCCTTCCTCCTCCACACTACCTACTGCCACTTTTTCTCCAGTTCTCACATCCTCAAAGCACGTTCAACTTCCACAACACTCAATTGTTGATACCCACTTGGACTCTAGACATACAACCATAGCCTTGGGCCACAACATCAATACCATCCCCCCTGCCTTCGGTCGAGGACTGTTACAAGGTTCTCGGACTGTTCAAGACTGTTCAACCCCCCATGGGCATTTTACAACTATTGAAGTTGCTCATAAAACTTGCTCTCAAACTCCCGGGAGAAAGAAATCATCTTCAAGACCTTGGGTGCCCAAGAAAACAAAAAAGAAACTAATACTTGGTACAGATATTGGACTGAAAGAGTCTGTCTCCATGGCTCTTTGCAGTCTTGTGGGTAGGATTTCTTATAGACATCTCTGCAATCTAGATTTGGACACTTGGATAGTTACTACTTGGAGGCCCATTCTGGGACATGTTCCCATTCTCTCACATTTAGGACGTGGATGGCTATACTTCTAGTTTAATTCTCCTGAGGATGCCACAACCATCCTGGACCGACTCTGGCTTTAGAAGACAACAGCCTCATGCTAAAATGGTGGAGAGTGAGCTTCGATCCATCACATGATTACTTCTGACATCGACATCTGTGGGTACTCTTCCTTGGACTACTGCTCTACCTCTGGAATGAAAAATCCCTCATGGGCATTGGAAACTCTTTAGGGTGTTTTATCTGCATAGACTCAAAGACCCTCTCCAACTCAGACAAAAAACTGGCAAAATTTTTAGTTGAGTTGGACATACATGAGGGCCTATCTGAATCTCTGGATATTGACTGGAGGGGACACATCTCTCGCCAAAAACTTGACTATCTTGGTATCCCTTTCAGATGCTCACTTTGTAGACATACGTGACACTTAAGAAAGACTTGCGTAGGTGCTCTTGAGGAGGACATTTCGGAGGAAACTATGCTTGAGCTAGCCTCCACTTTGGACTCTCCTCCTATGCACTCACATCTGCATTTACCAGGTTTTCCTAAGGATGACATCGACTCTGGACTAGACACCATCTCTGGTAAACTAAAGATAATCTGTTTAACCCTTTTTTCCTCTCTATCATCTCTAGAAATAGAACTCATCGATAGTTCCCCTCTACATACCAAGGGAACAACCTCCACTTCTCCTAGAGTTACACACACTCTCTCTCAACTAAATTCACCCAACATCCACCGAGACTCTTCCACTCCCTCAACTCACATCCTCTCAGATTTACACCCCACTCCCCTTACTCCAAGTACCGTTGGTGAGAACGCAACTTGCGCATAGGCTGACTTACAGAACATACCTCTCCCTACTGTGCAAACCCCTCTACCGATTACCCACACACTTCCTCCTCCTACCCGTTGTCCCCTAGAGTTGCGAGCCTTCACACCTGTGACATTACAGAACACTACCTACCCTTCCCATTTTCGGGAAAACCCTTCACATGCTGCACAGACCACACTCTCGACTACACCTTCCATAACCTCTCCTCCTAGCCGCGCTTGGGAGGAGCGAGAACACACTCTTACAGTAACACAACCCGAGAGTTTTGGAGAACAAGAGATCGAGTTTTTTGGTGATCAGATCTCTGCACAACAGGAGTATCTTTGCTTGTCGGTTCAAAGTGAGTCAGAGCGAGGTGATAGTGATCTATGTAATGTATTGAATGCGCTTCTACCTTCATACAAAGAAGTTCTTGAACCCACGCCCTTGCCTACATATCTGGGTACAGATTTACACCACAGGCCAGATGCTGACCATTTTCTGAGATCAACTGAGACTCCTTCCACTTCCATGGGCAAAGAATACACCTAGTATAGAGGACATGGCTTCAAGCATTCTCCAATCAAAACCCACAGTGCTCGTCGCAAGGAGGGCACCACAACTTCTCAATATAGGGACTCTCAACACAATCCTACTGACATTGGGGCGCTTAGAGGCATGAAAGCCCTAGCAATAGCAAAGCCATGATCTTTCTCTCCCTCAACATTAGAGGGGTGGGGGGGCACCTAAAAGTTGCCTCGTTCAAAAGACTTCTCTCACACATCTCTCCTAACATCGTCTTTCTTCAAGAAACTCTGGTAGATAGTAAAAAGGCCAGGAATTTTATTAACCAATTCCTTTCTAACTGGCACATATGTACAATTAACTCTCTTGGCACCTCTGGGGGTTTGGTTGTGGCTTAGGATCCTGACTCATATGATCTCGTTCCTTTTATTTGTTTTGGAGGAATATTATTATCTGGCACTTGTCATCTTTCAAACAAAAGGTTCAATCTACTCAACCTTTATGGCCCTTGTTCATATAGACAGTTTTTTTGGGAGAAATTGGCAGCCATGGGATTACTAGACTTGGATAACCTAAATATAGTAGGCGACTTTAACCTTACAACCTCCGTTGGAGAAACCTGGGGGGCCACTGCTACCCAAGATACACTGGTTGATTACTTCACTTCGCTCTTCTCTGCACATCACTTGGTGGACCTTGCGCCAGACCATTTGACTCCAACTTGGCGCAATGGGCATGTGGGCGCAGACTATATCTCCAAGCGTCTGGACCATTTTCTATTATCCGAACAACTTTTATCCTCAGAGGAAAGATTTTTCTCCTGGGTAAGCTTACCATTTCTATCAGATCACGCTCCAATAATTTGAACTGGCTTCTGGAAGCAGAGTTCAATTCATTAGTTGTTGAAATATGGAAAGACCCTCTTTACTTGTCCGAGCCTTATATTCAGCACATATTAGTTTGGAAACTCATAATTTTAAAAGCTCACACAAAAGCGTGGGCAGCCACATACCAAAAACAAAATACACAAAGGCTATTCGATCTAGACTCAGTTATTTGAACCCTCATTCTTTCGGATGCCAGCGCAGGGTACACAGGAGCCAACTGTCATGCTTTAAAGGAACTCGAAATGGAGCGGAATCAACTATTGATAAAAGATGAATCTACTTGGAGACAAAGATGCAGATCCAACTAGATCAAGAGTGGTGATCTTAACACCAATTTTTTTCATAAATTTGCCAGTGCAAGTAGGAATAAAAAACATATTTGGGGAATCTTAGTGAAGGATGGAATACTTCACAAAGGACAGTAGGCCTTAAAATCTGCAGTTGTTAACTATTTCAAGCCCTTCTTTGAACATAATCCCTCTGCCAATCTACAGAGCTCAGCTTTGGTGGTCAGTCTCTTCACACACACAGTTTTGGAAGAAGATGCTCTATTACTTGACAGTTTGTGCACTCTCCATGAGATTGCAGTGGCTCTCAAATCCTTCTCCATGGAAAAAAATTCAGGCCCAAATGGCTGGACTGTAGAATTTTACTTACACTTTTTTGACCTGGTTGGCCCGGATCTTCTAGAACTAGTGGAGGACAACAAACTTCGAGGAAAGGTGATTGGTGCAATCAACTTGACCTTTCTTACTCTTATATCCAAAATAGACCCTCCCTCAACATTTGGAGACTTTCAGCCTATTGCCCTCTGCAACCTTTGTTATAAGCTCATCTCAAAAATTATTGCCACCAGGATCAAGCCTTTTCTCTCTCGTATCCTTTTGATTGAACAATTGGGATTTTTAAAAGGTCACCAAATTCTAGATTTCATCGACACTACCCGGGAGTGCTTGCACAACATTAAAGCCAAGAAATCCAAGGTAATGATTCTCAAATTGGACTTTAAAAAGGCCTTTGATTGCATTGATTGGGACTTTCTTAGATTGGTCCTAGTACAGACAGGCTTCAGCGACCAATTGATAAAGTGGATTATGAGCGGTGTGGACAATGACAATCTTTCCATTTTAGTCAATGGAGAATCCTCCTCTTTTTTTCACATGGGCAGAGGTCTGAGGCAGGGATGTCCCCTCTCACCTCTTCTCTTCATTTTGGTTATGGAAGCCTTAAGCCTGCTCCTAAAATCAGCACAAGCAGAAGGGAAGATTTCTGGTATAAAGGTGTCTAAAACCCTTAAGATATTACTCCTCCTTTTTGCAGATGACATACTCATCATGACCAAGGGCACTCCTCGCGAATGGATTGAAATAAAAGAGATCTTTCACAACTTCTGTAGCGCCATTGGATTGACGATCAATTGGGACAAATCCATCTTTCACTTTGCCAATATTCATCCTGCTTCTCTGGACCAGATCAAAGGTATTTTTCCCCACACCTTCTCACCACTTTCTTCTGGTCTCGATTATTTAGGCTACCATCTAAAATCAGACTCATACAAGCCTTCAGATTGGAATTGGCTACTTTCCAAAGTGGAAAAAAGAACGAGACATTGATGCACAAGGTGGCTCTCTCTTGGTGGCAGGTATACACTAATCAAAGCAGTCCTCGAAGGACAGGCAGTCTATTGGATGGCCCTAGAATCTATTCCCGCTTCAGTCCTCACAAAACTTTGAAAGTTGATTTTTAACTTCCTTTGGTTTGGCTGCTCCGAACACTCCCGACAACACCTTTGCAACTGGCTTACCCTGGCTAATCCAAAACAGAAGGAAGGGTGGGGGATTCTAAATCCTATACTTTTCAGTCAAGGTTTTGAGACTGCATCTCTCTGGCGAGTGCTGACACGTCCGAGCATTTGGGATTCCATAATTATTGACAAATATCTTAGCCACTACACAGTTAAAAGCTAGCTTCTAGCGCAGACAACCATCCCTGGATCAGCTTCATTCCTCTGGAGGAACATCACAAAAATGAAAAGTCTGATCACCCGTTGGCTTTATTGGCTCCCTGGCTCGGGCTCTACCATAAAACTTAGTTGTGATCGCATCATTGGGATGGAAGCTTCATTCGCACTTTCCCCACAGTTAATAACACAACTACATTCAATTAACATTTGGTACCTATATCAAATTAAAGAGACTTCCAGAACATAACATCAATTGGACAGTTGGGTCTCCAGCGCAACCTTAGGACTCAATCCAGACTAAGTTTGTGAATGGAACAATTTTTGTTTAGCCCTCACACACTTGGGTATTCGCCTCACAGATACAGAAGACCAACCATAATGGTCAGGGGGTGACTGCTCAAGTAAACTAACTGTCCAAAATGTATACAATGCAATATCAAATTCACTTTGGCTCTCAACTATTAGAGGATGGAAAAAATGTATCTGGAGCCGGCGCATTCCGCCCAAGGTAAAATTGTTTACCTAGTTGTTGACCAATTACAAGTTAAACACTTGGGATGTTCTGCTAAAAAAAGGCGGGTCTGGTCCAAGATTTTTCCACTTATGTTGTCTAGATTTGGAAACAACAAACCATCTCTTTATTAATTGTTTCTTCACAAGATAGGTCTGGCAAAAAACTACTTTGACTCTGAATCTCATTTCTTCTTCCTTTGATGGAATTTCTCTCCCGGACTGTTTTAAAACCTGGGCACAAAAAGAGCACAAGCACATGCATCTACCATCTATTATCTTTTGGACGATCTGGATTGAAAGAAACAACACCATATTTGATAATGGGACTCCATCCTCAACTGATGCAGTTTATAAAGCACTTGGAATCTACAATTCTTGGAATGATTCAACTGCTAAAAATACAAGACTTCAACGCATATTAAAGGCACCTGAACTTGATGACGTCCCTACAACATGGTTTGACGGAGCTACACTCACAAATGGGTCACTGAGTGGAGCTGGAGGATTGATTAAAACCACTCATAACACCTTCTACAAATGGACATTCAACTGTGGCCCAGGCACAAACACCAGGGCAAAAATTTTAGGTGCATGGGCCACACTTTACTTAGCATCCAAACTCTACATAGAAACTTACAGGTACTTGGAGATTCCAATATTGTCATCAAATGGTTGAGCGGTAGGGGAGAACTCCAAGCAATCTCACTCTTGGCTTGGAAGGACAGAATTAGACTTCTACAACCATCCTTTAAAAAAATCATCTACAATCACATTTATCGTGAGCATAATAAAACTGTTGATCTTCTCACAAAGGTTGAGCTCAAGGAAAAAGTGGGAATCATTACATATCATCTCTGGATAGATGGCCATGAGGGCCCATCGCTCTTTCTATCCCTGTGCTAAGATCAGTTTTATTTAATCCTATTTCCTTAGCGGACTTTCTAGTCATGAAAGTTGGATTTCATTATGATCAGAAGTATCATCACCTTTCTGAATCTCATCTACTTGGCATCCCACTCTTACTCCCTCTCCTTCAGTTTTTACATGCTTGAAAATACTCCTTGTTGTTTTTTTCTCTTATAACTCTTTCACTTTGTTGGTTGAAAGACTACAAAAGGGGAAAGTTATAATCTACTTCTTCGTTGTTGCGATTGTAACCTCGTGTTTAGAACACAAATTATATAATATATATAATGAGAAATTTTCCAATTGGAAAAAATAGAAATTCATAATAAGTAATAATTACTTAATTCATAATTAAGTGTTTTGGATAAGGACTCATATCCACAAATAAAACACCATTAATAAAAAAATATCATTTAAATGATGCTTACTCAATAGTTGTTTCAAGATTTTAATATGCTTATTGCGAGGACAACATGAATTTTGAATAAAGTGTATGCATATAACTTAAACATAACTTTAATGTAATTGTTTTAAGTATGTGGGGGTGTTTATACAATGTTATATATATATATATTAATGAAACATAATACTTGTTGTGGTTTTGTGAAAGAGATAGAAAGCTATGGAGGTTTGACTATGAGAAAAAAATTCATGGTTAAGTGTATTTGAGTCAAAGGAGCCTTGGGATGAGTGAGCTTTTTAAGAAGCCGTGATTACTAGGTGTAACTGTCGAAAGTGATGATTGATTCATCTCACACTTCTTCGCCTCTATGAGCGTCACTCGATGCGATGAATGTTAAGTGGACTATCCCCAAACATAAATTGATGGTGTGTTCATGCCATTAGATAAGCAAGCGATGAAGTTTAACATTAACTTTGCCACTTGCTTGTTCGATAACTCAAACACACAGTTGAGTTAAGGATGATTGTGGACTATTTAAGATCACAAAAATAAAGTGGGATGGTATCACTGTCACAGATTGTTTTAACTATTGGACAAAGGATAAAACAACCCCAACCAGTTTGGCAGCCCTCGCGTGTTGGCACATTTGGAATGAGAGAAACAAGTCATTATTCGAAGAGCGTTCCCCCTCTCATCTCTCAGTGGCGCACAGGATTTCAGTCTCCTTCTCTTGGCGGCCAACTATCCTCAAATTCTTTCCAAACAAAGTTTGTAACATTACTCAAACTGAAGGCTTCTCTTTGGCTTGCTTCGATGGTGCAGCCCTATCAAATGGTGAGTGTTGCAAAGCGAGTGGCATTTTCAAGACACATGCGTCGAGGTTTACAAAATGGTTCATAAATTGTGGAGCTGGAACAAACACCAAGGCGAAGCTCATGGGATTGTGGGTGACACTCACATTGGCTACTCTCTGGTCGATTGAAAAAATCCAAGTCCTGGGGGATTCGAAGGTAATAATTGATTGGATAAATCTAAAGGGACAACTCCATGTGGTGAACATTGAAGGTTGGAAACGGAAAACAAAGGAAATGGCTATTACCTTTAAATACATAAGTTTCCAGCACATCTACAAGGAACACAACAAAGAGGTCGGCATACTTTCAAAGAGGGCACTCAAGGAACTTGAAGGAAGACTGTCCTTTTATCACTGGGACAATGGGATAGAAAGTCCTCATACGTACCTAAACATGTTTGAAGTATGAGCTGGGCAAGGAGCATGAGATTGGTAGAGGAGTGGAGCTGAGATCAGAGCTTATTGTTGAATTTCTCTCTTTTCTTCAGTACTATTTGTCGTTTTGGGACAGTTTTTGAATGACTATGTAAAAGCTCAATCTTTAGACTTTTATTATGGTTGGTCTATTTTTGTATCGCTTAGGATCGATACTGCATTGTAAAAGAAACTATACCATAATATAATTTTGAGATATTTTTCTATTGGAAAAAAAAGCTCATAAAAAAATGGACATTAATAAATAAATAATACACAAAATATGGGTCATAAATAAATGTCTTTAAATATGCAGTGAATTCCCTAAAAAAGATATTTCATAATTGTTTTAATTTACTTTTAATTTAATTATTAATTTCTTTGAGTGACCAAAGTTGGATAATAGGTCTCTAAAAAAAAATGTTAAAAAAAAAGAAAAGAAGAAGTATCTAAAATAATAAATAAACATCTTTTTATAAGGCATGACACAATAATGTTTACATTATATACCATTTCCCAAGACAATAAAATAAAAAATTATGATAACTAAAATTGATGATGTAATGGTAAGACTCAAATCATAAATTTAGCATACTCAATTAACTTTCGTCCCTTTCATTTTGCAGTTCGACCTGTTCTTGCACTTTGCAGGGTTGAAATATTGCACCCTTGTTTGCTTCAACTTTGCAAGGTTGGTGTCCTGCATCCGTAGTTGGACCTGTTGTTGCAGTTTGTAGGGTTGAGATTCTGCACCCGCAATTGGAACTGCACTTCTGTCATTCCCCATTCACGAGTAAGTTTCAATACCATGGTTTCATTCCTATTCGTTGTTTGTTGTTTACTATTTGCAGTTTGCAAGTAAGAATTTTCAATACTAGGAATGCTTGAGTGAAAATCCTCCTGCAAAACATCCTTATGTGTGACTACTGGGAAACAAGAGTGTATTTTTGTTCCCGAAAAGTGTTGAACAAGAAAGCTTGTCACCTTTGAATGTCAATGTTGAACAAAGAACCCACCTCTGTCACAACCATAGTGACATATAAAAAAGGAAATGGGATGTTCTCCTCATATTTATGTTCCTGAAAACCATGCGTTTAGTGCATTTTTTTAGGATGTCCCCTTCCAATAGCATATGCCCACTTTCATGTCATGGACATCATACCATAGCTCTTTGGAAAATGACAATGGAAAGGGGTTTGCCAAATGAATTCAGATTTTTCATTGCAGAGCAAGCATCTGCGAGGACCTTGCCATCCCTTCTTTGCAGGTTATGACAGGGCAAAATTTTATTCTCTGAGGCAAAACCACATATAGTTGTTAGTTTTATGTTGGAATTTGGGTCTTCCAAAGCATCTTCCGTCACCATTTTCAGAACTGGACCTCGTCTTGTGGAAATGAATCTTTGTATTCTGAATGGGCAATTCACTGATCTGTCTCAGACTGAGTTTCCAAGTGCCCAATTTTAGAATATCTTCTTCATATTGTAAGATAATTTAAATATATTAGAATATCTTCTTCGTCTTGTAAGATAATTGAAACCTTAAGAAGTTGTGTTGTGTGTTGGTTTCGTTCATGGGGTAAAAGTCCATAATGCTCAGTTCTTCCACTTTTGTTTATCTGACAAACCATATATATGAGTTTTATGAGTGGGAGACATCAACAAGTTGTTTCAGATTTGTTTAGTGTTGATTTGTGAAGAGTGGGGATGAAAATAAATGGTGAATAGGACTGTAAAGCTATATACAATGGCCATCGAAACGCTTATAAGATGCACACCTAGAATAAGTTCAAAAATTATATGTCTAAATACTCAATCTTTGTGTTGAGCAAATTTATAGTGTTATTCGATTTGCATTATCTCTTCTATATGGTTCAACGCTCACTATAGCTTTGTTTGTTTGTCATATGCTATGGCAACCACGGAGCATTGAATTTGACACAAAGAAGGTTGAAGGAACATCTTGAAAATCACAACTTAAAAGTTGAAGCAAGTAATAGATGTTGAGTGCTATGAAATAGATACAGACTCCATTGTAGATGACAACATCGAGTAGGTATTGCATAACAATGGGCTTTTTAGATTAGATGCATTCTCGTATACTGTGGGAGATTGCCTCTTTGATGCATTTCAAGTTCTATTGCATTTCCGTTATTCCTCGACCGAGTTGCGCAATGGATTGATAGATAATTTCTTGGCCTGTTTAAAAAATGGTGACGTTGAGGCATTAGAGTCGTATCAATACGAATTGGCATATGATTTTCTTTGCCAATTGCATGGAATACATGATGTCAGTATGTATTTTTCAAAGATGTGGTTGTCTACATCTGCAACTCTGCCTGCACATGAGAGGGGACTTTGGGGAGATACATTTTGTATACAGTGGTTGTCCAAGTGGCTGAATATATCAATTGGAATTTGGTCATTAACAAGAAAAAAAAGATATCTACTATTCAACAAAACTGCATCTAGGGATCCATATTGCATCTTGTTCCATGATTTCAATCCTCTAAGTGGTCATAATGAACCACTAATCTATAGAAAATTATCCATATGCAATCTTGGAGGACCTGATATTTACTTGTCCCTCACCTGCAAATACCTTCAATCACATTGGAAATGAATTATGCATCATATACACTCCCATGGATTGCACATAGCAACAACTATTGCATCTCGCTGTGGAGATAGTCTGTTCAATGCAATTTTCTATTTGATAACAACAAAGTTTGATGTGCACTCACTACGCCTTTACACTGTGCAATCCTTTTGCAATGCAATTATGTGTGGCATTCAACAGACGTTTAACTGCTTGCATCAACACCTTTTACCATATCTCCTAGAAAGTATGTCGATAATTGGAAGTGGCAACAATACCTTGTAAACATGGCAATGCCATATGAGAAAGGAAATGTAGAGGGTGGCACATTCTGTTTACAATGGATATCTATCATATTCAGAGTAAATATCCAAGTCTGGTCAACCCTATCAGATGGTATTGTCGATTCCTACTGTATTGATTCAAACTATGATCGAACAATTGACATCATATCATTGAAAAGAGATATGCCACACATCCATTATCAACCTTTGATAAGAAATACTTCCAGTTCAAGATCCACTGTCCATGCTACCCAAACCGCATCAAATCTGCATAAGCGTCGCATGTTGTCTAATTAGGATGAAACTCATCCCAATTGTCATCAGGTCATACAAAGCTTAAACAAAAAACATAGACTAACTTATTACAACTTGAAAAAGGTCATACGTGAGAGAAAAAAATACATTGGTACACTTCCTTCTAGACCTCTGGGTTGTACAATTGATCATCATGAGGTGAAAGGGAGCTTGACCAAGAAACAAAAACTCACATATCACAACCTAAAAAAAATTGTGTGTGCACAACACAATCACATTTTTGCACTTTCTGTTGAACACAAACATCACATGTCCAATGACAAAGAACATCATTGTTTGCACCATCAAGATGGTGAGGAGGCAATGCTCATAAAAAATGTCAATTCCACCTTCAACATGGCTTGTCAACAAGTGAAACTAGTTTCCAATGGCAACCATAAGTTAACCAACCACATGTTGAAAAAATAGATACATGAGAGAAACAAGTGCAACTACATATCCCACAATGGTCCTGATATTGACCGAGAGGGAAAAATCACATATCTTGGCCTAGAGCCAACACCATGCACTGTTAGCAGTGAAAACCAACAAACACTTACTACGCATGCTTGTCAAGGGAAGAGAGATGCAAAACAGATATATATGAAACAAATTAAAGACACTCCTTCCATTGCATGTGTGATTTGTGAGCAATTAAATTTTGTAAAAAGCACTAAGTCTTTCACCCCTGACTTGCAAAAAGAATACCTCGGCTTGACACTAAATGATAGAACATTTTCCAGTGGAAATATTTTTCTTCCATGCAAACGATCACTTGAAAATGGAAAATTGTCACACTTTGCAACGCCTGACCAAATAAGATGTAACACACCACTACCAAATGTAAGTACACTTACAAAACTTGAAGAGAGACTTGTGTCTCTGCGAATTACATTTGCACAAATCAGACCCTGGGGCTATAAACGACCCCAAATGGGCTTAACATGATCAATTATTAATGTTCTCGTCCAACTAGATGTTGTGCAAAAATCCCTTCCACAATTCATTAGCGATACAATGACAATTGTTGTAGCTCTTAAAAGACGTTTGCAATACAAGAATGCATACCAGACAGGTAAAGTGTGTGTGCACATTGTCATGAAAGCATTAAAAGAATTATGTTCCAGGGCCCTGTACAAAGCACAGGACATTTGTATAAATGATAACTGGAACAATGTTCTTGAACAAGGAAATGACAACTTTGCATAGACTTTTGACAATGGTAGTGAATTTGATACAAGCGATGAATCAGAGAATGAAAGACTTGCTGAAACATTGATACGTGGATTCACTGATTCACAACGCATTCATGACTTGCAAGACAAGATTGTCAAAATTGCACCTGTTGAAGGGAAACGCCCACTTGGGATATTCAAGGACAAATTTGTTGACGAAATAAACTTCTCAACATTGTTTTATGGATATCCACGTCCTAGTGACATCGCAGAACGATTCAACTACCAAACAATAGTTCAATGGGAACTGCTACATTCAAGCGGTGACTTCTCTTGTCACATAACAAAATTGTTTTTCAAAACAATGCGCATAATATTTGAGCAAGTGCTCTCTTTCATGTGGGTACGAATAAGAAAAGACTAGTTACAAGAAAGAAAGTTATTGGCCAGAGATGTCAAGTACAAAGCAAACCTAGAAAAAATCCTAAAATCTGATATTGGATACATAGATTTCCAAAACATTCGCATCTCTCCTGACTACTTGCAACAAAACAAGAAAACTATATTTGCAATGATCTAACAATTGGGACCCCCAACTTTTTTCATCACATTTACAAGTGCAGAGCATCACTGGGATCCGTTGATGGCTACAGTGTCTGCATTATATAGGAATAGCAAAAGGAAAAAACAAATTGATACATTGGAAAATGATGACACTGACTACCTCATAAGAAAAGACCCAGTGACATGTATTCGTTACTATAGACATGGAATAAATGCTTTGAGGCAATTGATATGTCATGATGAAACGTTCTTTGGAAAAATATCGAACTACTATTTTGTGACTGAATTCCAAAATAGAGGGAGTGAGCATGACCACACCTTGTTATGGATCGTGGGTGCCCTGATCTATGGAAATCACAACAACACATAGAACGAGCAGTTTCTGGAAAAATACATAACATGCAACATAGATCATTTGGATCCAAAACTTGCCAAAGTTCATAGACATTGCCATACAAGAAGCTGTAAAAAAGGAAAAAATTCACATTGCAGATACAACTTCCTTGTGCCGCCAATGAGAACAACAAGAATCATAGAACCAATTAGTTGACAATGTTCTCATTGATAAATCTAAATCTTTGTTCGCGT
>JZKD02S1674185.1:620077-632020 GCA_000966675.3 Picea glauca
TGGCCCACTAAAGATTATTTGTATATACCACTCTACAATTTTCACATCGATTGTTGCTCCGCCCTTGGAGACATACTATCTTCCAAATCTCATTTCTCTTCTCGATGTCATGTAATGAGCTTATTTTATCTCACCGCTCAAATACTCCACCAATGTTCTTTGAAGTTTACGTAAGTAAAAGTTTCAATATATATCTAAACTAGCATCGCTCTTAGATGGTGTTGACTCAAGGTTTTCTCTTTTAGTAAATCCATGTTTAGATTGCTCAAAATAATGATTGTTTTGTTTCAAATTATGTATTCATATACCTTATTTCTTCTAAATCACTTGCAATGTCTTGCCTTTTTCCAATGTGTAAGCCTCATTGCTAAGAGGGTTTTAGCTTCTTCCAAATTATTGGATACCTAAACTAAATTGTAGCAAAGTAGATACAAACAACTTTTCCTCTAATGCTTCAACATTCCCAAACACTCAAATTTGCCTAAATTATTCTTTTAACATTGTGATTAGAACCAACATATGGAATAAACTAAAAGAACTAAGCATCCCTTCTAAGCTTTATACTACAATGATTAAGCTCTATGAAAAGGTTATTGCCTGGATAAAACATAGTAGCCAATGGTCAATGGACTTTTGTATTAATGATGTGAAAAAACAATGCACCCTTTCTCTACATTTTTGGGCATCTATATAGATAAAATCTAAGTGTTTAAAAGGAAAGAGGTGCATTAATATTCACATGGTCAAACTCAATATCATCCTTCTTTTGTATGTTAATGATATTGTTCTTGGAAACACTTGACAATCTTAACAAACAACTCAAAGCTTTACAAGATTTCTACCAAAAAAATTGAGATTCACGTTAACACTATAAAACTAAAAAAATGATATTAAAATCTAGGAAAAAGTTAACAAACAACTCAAAGCTCTACAAGATTTCTACAAAAAATTGAGATTCACATTAACACGGATAAAACTAAAACAATGATATTAAAATCTAAGAAAAAGTCATTTTCCAATTGCGTACAAGGATATCACCCTTGAAGAGCTCCAATCATATAAATGCTTGGGCATAGATTTCCACTACTATCTACACTAAAACCAGAGTGTTGAAAAGAGACTTATTGGCAGGTGGTAACTCTCAAAATGGAAATTTTTAAAAATCCTTGTTAACACCTTAATTATCCAACTGATTTTGTACCTTAATTATCTCATGATACATGGAATAGATATGAGCAAATTCAAAAAGAATTTACTTTAAAAAAAAATGTACTGACGGAATCGACAACTTGGGCGGTTCTCGTACTCGCGTGACACAAGATTAATTTCGGTCTACTACCACTATAACCTCCAGGTACATCCACACAGTCTGCAAGCATGAGTAAATCGGGGTGAGAATCAAACTTGAGACCTTCTTTACATATTTCCTCCCCCATTTACACCACACTTGCCAATCGGTCTACACCCCTGCGGGCAAATTAACTTTAAAATTAAATGTGATATCCCTTACTAGATTCTTTTGATTAAAACTAGTTGTACTTCCATAGAGTCTAAAGCAATGATTAGATATCTAGAATATAGTATAAATAGTTCAGGTACGGGCAAGTGTGAACTTATCATAAAATTGTTCAAAGTATAGAAGTGCAAACTCGCTATAAAATTGTTCATAAAGAGTGCAAACTCCCTATAATTATTTCTAGCATTAGCAAAAGCCACCACAGCCAAAAGAGAATAGTCTATATACTTGATTTCTATTCCAATATAGACAAACAACCAAAAAAATGATATCATTAATAATTAAATCATAAAGTAAAAAGATAAAACTTGCAACAAAAGCTATTCAATCAACAAGACGAAGCTGAATNCTTGTCCATTTTAATTTCATCATTTAAAATGTCATTAGCCATAGCTATAAATACTTTAAAACATTGAAATGGATCCGCAAAATGACAAGCTTGAATATTTGAATGAATTTGCTTAACACGGACAGGGCACTAAATTTGCTTAACACATACAGGGCACTAAAAAGAAGATATCATATCTCTCTGGCCATTCAATGAACTAAAAGTTCTACTGAATTTGATTGAAATAAATAAATACAAAATAATCATATACTTAAACGCTCCTTTTTTGGGGCGGAATTAGCCAATAAAAAAATGAGTCCCGAGCCCTGCTTTCCAGTAACTATAATCTTATACTCAAAAAAAGGACATCGATGGTTCAACTTGGGGGTATCACCTAGATCAATAAAGGGCATGTGGATATCCAACCCAAATTACTAATACACAAAAAAGTCCAACTGAAACGTATCTTGTTCGTCTATAACTATATTAATACAAATATAGCAAAATATCCAAACTTCAAAGGTTTATTAGCTCCACGCTAATTTGAGAAGCATCAGAAATTAGCGTTCAACTTGGGGGGTCAGCTAGATCAATAAAGGGCATGTGGATATCCAACCCAAATTACTAATACACAACAAAGTCGAACTGAAATGTATCTTGTTCCTCTATAACTATATTAATACAAATATGGCAAAATATCTAAATTTCAAAGGTTTCTTAGCTCCACGCTAATTTGAGAAGCATCGGAAATTAGCGCTGTGTGATGAAAAATAAAACATATCTTCTAAACAAGAACTCAAAAATGGGAAAAAAAATCGTCTCCAATACTCTCTTTAGAAACCCATTTTTTACGTCTAACTTGGCAACCTAAAACAGAAGAGGAATATTCTCGGTCCACATGCCCTTAGCACATAAGTCCATTGTTCAGATGGAAAGCAACCTATACATCAAAGCAGCCTACCTTCTGGATTAATCACAAAATGTACGCTTATTTCAGGGCACATCGACTTGCAATACACAATTCTCCAAATATAGAGACCCCAATAGCATTTCTGTACATGAAAAAAGTTGCACTTGAGGAGTCTATGCAAGAATGCATACATGATCCACGGCTGTAAATAAATGCTGCCAATCTGCAGCACTGGCTGGCCTCCCATGAATCTGTAAAACAGAGATTAACATCATTTTCAGCCACAGCGATGGTATTTTGGCCATCATAGACTTGACAATGATACAGTTGTAGCTTCAAGTGCAGGTTATCTTTGTGGCATCTTTTTAACCCATTGCAAGGGATGATGTGCAAAATATATGTCATGAGTAATTACCTTCATAGGGAGATATATGTTGCATGTTTCAAAATTTGTTTGTACCCTTTCTAAGTAGAAATTCCAAAGAAATGTAATGCCAGCCGAACCCTCATTAGTCTGCATCTATATAACACAATGCCAAATACCCGTGCACCCTCATCCCTCTATCTGCAGTAAATGGCCTGATCTATTTGAGGTGGGATTGGCTTTATTTCAGTGCCAAGTTCCTGCTCAATCTTGTACCTACATTGTGAGAAAATCTGTTAGAGAAATGATGAATCTAGGCTTCATATATAATTAAAGCTTAAATATATCGAACAATAAAGGTAATTCAAAGATGATAGGACTTACAAATTAAACCGATCCTCATATGTAATCAAATTTACAGCAAGTCCTAGATGACCAAACCTTCCAGATCGCCCTACCTGTATAAAAGAGTAGATGTATGACTAAAATGCTAGCATGTTCATGTATATAAGCTCAAAAAAGGTCATCTTTTAAGACAATAAGATATAAGAAACAAAAGGACTACAACAATGGAATACAAAATACTTACTCTGTGCAAATAAGTTTCTGAATTCTTAGGAAAGTCAAAGTTGATAACAACATTAACTGCTTGAATATCAATTCCTCTCGTAAATAGATCTGAGACAATAAATTTAAATGAGGAATAAAATACTGAATAAGCAACAGAGGAACAAATAACAATTGGGCCATTTGATGGTTACAAGATATTTGCTTTACCTGAAGACACCAGATTTCTACAGGCACCATTACGGAAGTCATGGAAGACTCTGTTCCGGTGAGATTGTAACATCTTTGCATGGATGTAAAAGCATGAATATCCAAGCTCCGTAATTTTTTTGGCCAAGAGTTCTACTCGATTAACAGAATTGCAGAAAATTATTGATTGGTTGATTTGGAGCTGCAGGGAAATGACAACTTGTTCAAATATGCTTAACATTTTATCTTGCATTAAAACAAAACACATGAGCACATTTTTATTCAGTGAAGCGATAAACCAACCTTTGAGAAAAGTGTGTTGAGACAATGAACCTTTTGCCTCTCCTCAACAAATGCATAAAACTGTGTGATACCTTTGAGAGTTAGTTCATCCATAAGGTTTATCACATATGGCTTGCGCAAAAACCTATCCTTGAATGATTTGACAGTGACTGGAAATGTAGCAGAGAATAATAATATTTGGCGGGTTTTAGGAAGAAATCTAATGAGCTGTTCCACCAAAGGTTGAAACTCTGGAGAGAGGAGTTTATCAGCCTGAAAAAGATAGAAAATTTGGAAACAGTCAACGACTTCAGTGTCAAGAATTCAACTCAATAAAATAAATACAAATGTCATATAAGGCCTTATAATCCATCTTAAATATACGAATATAATAACCTATATCAAATATCAAATAATAACTAGAATGCAATTTGCTAGTTGAACAGAATATCAAACACAATCACAACCTTTAGTGATATTTAAATAATCAATTTTCTCAATCTTGCACTGCCATGTCAAAAGTTATAATACTGAATGGAACCTCAACTATCAAAGAACTTAAAGAACAGCAGCAAAAGTCACAGCGGCTAACCTCATCCATTACAAGCATTGTACAATCTTTCAGGTTGCAAACACCCTTATTTGCCAGATCCAAAATTCTGCCCGGTGTGCCTACAAGCAAATGAACTGGCTGATACAAACGCATGATGTCATCCTTCAAGCTAGTTCCTCCTGTACTAACCATTACTTGAATATTCAAGTGCTTGGCCAGCTCTTTGCACACTTGTGATGTCTGAAGTGCAAGCTCTCTTGTCGGAACTAACACAAGAACTGCACCAAAGTACTAACAATTACTGATTCATAATAACTGGCTCGAATAATAGTTTACAGAATTTCTGATTTCCATTAACCTGGGCAAAAGACCCCATATAAACAGGTTTTTACCCAATAATTAATATCTTACATGCGCTAGAAGTCTAATTAATGTTCTTTGAAAAAATAAAATAGTAGATAGTTCTCCTTTCATTAATCATTATGCTTTGTATATGGTCCAACGTAATCACCTTCTGAAATTTCTCTTGAAGCTGGAACTAGACAAAAATGTTCTTACCCTACAGGTCTTTAGTGATTCCATGTTTGTTACCAAGTGGATGAACTACAAACAAGTTTTCACTCAGTCACTTTACTTCTCCTAGCCACACAATTGAAGGAGATAGCTGGACATTTCACTGAAATTTCAATTAATCATATCTATAGGGAGTTGAATTGTGAAGCTGAAACTCTCCAATGAAGGATTAGTGCTATAGCCAGAACTGCTTACTTTGACAGAATCTCAGGATGGTCTTCTGCGGGAGCTCAGACAGCATTTTAAAATAATTATCTTTGTGACAGAGTTGATCTTGATAACTGATGAATTAGCATGCTCAATTTGCTGCCAATGTATAACTGGACTGTTTTGTCCCTTGACAGTTTTTGTAGTCATAAAAATATATACGCAGGTACATCTAAAAAGATAATTTAGTTCAGTGTAATTAGATGTCTAATTTTGGAGGAATGTTGGAAAATGAGGACCATTACAAAGCACATCTTTACTAACAGGATTATCTAAAATCCTGCTTTATGTATAGTGCCAAGAGCACCTGAAGAATGTATTTCTTGTTTCTGTTCTGGAAATAAAAATATGACTTTTTCCTTGGGAAAAAAATCTAAAGTAAACACCATTGATTTAATACAAAAAATATTTCCCATTGCTAATAAAATATATGAGTTCCACTGAAAAACAAACAAGGAAATATCTAACAAAACAGCCTATCAACCTAGAAATGGATTTTCATTGTAATATAGAATGCCAATGAAACCTAATACCTTAAAATAGTCCATCTTTACAAAGGCAATGCAACTAGAGTAAACTTAAGAGTGGATCTATAGTTCTCAGGACTCTATTAGAGCATCAATTGGGACTACATGTTGTCCATACACTTGGCTGGAAAAGAAGATATCTGCTTTATATATCTACTCTGTGGTGGCATTAATTGACACTATTTGGTGTCATGGTAAGACAACAACCTAGGGATTATAGGCAGATCACATATGACTGATGCAGGGGCATCATGCTAGTTTTAAGACATTCAAGAAGACACATGCATACGATGGAAAGAAGATGCTTGCAAACTACATATGGTTTAAGAGTTCAAATTTGGTCAAGGAGTCTCATCATGAAGTGATGAAAAACAAGAGTTATCAGATCTCTGAGACAAAGAATGGCAGAAGAAGACAAAGATGAGTTGCAATAGAAAATGGAGTTGCAGAGTCATCAGTTCCCATAACATATTATATTCTGTTGATGTTATTGTAGGTAATTTTTGCAGAGAGAAGTTGAAGATACCAACACTCAAAGAATTGATGGTGCAGAATAGATTTGCAGCGCCAATGGTTAAAGGTGTGAGGTAGATTTGCAGTGGCAAAAGTTGAAGGTGTGAAGTTTTCCTCTTAATCACAAGGCGGGGCTTTTCTTTTCAAACCCTGTGAGTCTGATGCAAGATCACCAGGCCAGTTTGAAGACATTCAAGAAGACGTATACATACAAGAAAGAGAAGATGTGTGCAAACTACAAGTGGTTAAATAGTTAAAATTTGTTCAAGGAGACTCACCATGAAGCGAAAGAGCAGGAGTTATCAGATCTCTGGAATGTGAGGTCTAAACATATACTCAGAGATGGAGAACACACGGACATGAAAACAGAGCACAGACGAGGCAGGAAGACATGGATAGTTGATGCGAGGTCTTAGCTGTTAGAGGTAAATGGGGGATTCAAATAAATGTGGGCGGGGAAAAACTATAGAAGAAATCTATGGGCAAGATAAAGAGTACAACAAATAGATTGAGAAACATAAGGTGTTACAAAGTATTGGAGGCGAATAGAGGACCGTGATAAAGGACACTGGGATAGATAGATACAAAATAAGAGAAGGCCACGAGAACCATACCGAATGTTTGTCAGTTACAAAGAGAGGAAAGGAAAGTGGTCTTTGGAACAAGGCACAGATAAAATGAAGAATAAGATCTCAGACATTGCTGGAGTATTGGATAGTTAGAACGACATGGAAGTTATAACTGTAAACATGAAGGAGAAAGGCTAATCACATAACCAGCTAAGGATAAAGCACCGGGCGCAGGGCAGAGTCAAGATGGCACTAGGGAAGATTGGTGAGAGACCACTGCACTAACTGAAAAGCTGCCATAGCCTTCAGCCTGACAGCAGTCTGCAGATACAGTACAAATAATAAATGTGGTTAACGTAGAGTATAAGAATATGATGAGCATCTGTCTACCAATGATCATAAAAGATGGAAAGAGTTACTATTGAGACAGTTACTGAAGTAAATGGGCAAAACACTTTAATATTACAAAAACCACTAACAATTATGTGCTTTTGTAGAGAAACTTGTTATGGACCTATGACAATTAATGATATGGTCTACCTTCGCTAAGAAATAATAACGGCATGGAAGCAGAGTTATATTGATAAATCCCCCGTTCTTTCACTATCTTAAGAGTGTTTATTTCAAGTTCTGTGAGCAAGAAGAATATTTTAAGCCACTTTTTATCTGTTATCAAAATGAATATGAATTCAGAAGAGTTTACTAGAAGCGGGACTTGGTCTGACACACTAGATGTTGCACTAGATAAGGTTATGAAAGACAGTCCAATGGTGGAATCAAAAACTCAGATAGTATCCACAAAAAGTTTGCCACAGCCTAGTCTCAGAGCCAAACGACAGACAAGACAAAACATAATGTTCTCTCTGACAATGCAGAAGAGACGAGACAACAACAATGAACTACAGTCAGGGATGCAATTCCTTAATAAGGCACGTATTGTTGGATATTCTAAACCATGTAATAAATTTGCAAGCTGACAAAGGAGTGAGAGAGATGGGGAGCAACTGCACAGTCTCTTCACAATCAAGAGCCATTGTGATGCTGATTATAAATATCATGAACAAGATTGGACTAACATATCTCTACTCAGCATGACAATGGAAGAAGTAAAGGTCAAGTCGGAGCCTATAAGGACAACATTGATCTCAAAGAAAGATATACTGCAGATTCCTTTGCCCCAGAGAAAAAACATAAATAACAAATTTTAAAAACCAGTTGCTTAGCTCCAAGAGTTTGCCAGCCATGCAGAATTGGACATATGAACATCTTCTCACCAACCTTTTTAGACCAAAAAACCCTGACTTCACATGGCCCAAAGCCTCAAGTAAGAACCAATTTTTTCTTCCCAGAATTCTGACTACCAAAAACTACAACCCTTTTAGCTATTATAGTTGATCTAATTATTGTATTCAACACATTAAACTTGGGTAGCTTAGCTGGGATTGACAACCAGCCATGCAGAATTGGTCATAGAAACAATTTCTTCTCAGAAATGAGAAATCTTTGTAGCCCCAATGACCTGAATTCACATGGCCCAAAAGAATTGTACTCTTGAGATAATCAAGACCTACATTATCCCAAATATATATACATATACATGCATATATATACACATATRCATACATRCATATACATATACATACATATATAYACACACATATATATATGTTCAACAAATATTCAATTGTATTTTTTATATTTCCATTTCTATATTCTTCTCTGTTCAACAAATATTCAATTGTATTTTTTAGATTTCCATTTCTATATTCTTCTCAGTTTTTWGAAGTTCATCTTGTTGTAAATAACGAGCTACCATGTCCCAATTATTGTTTGCAAGTCTAACTCAATTTTTCTGTGCATTTGAAGAGATCCATAATACCATATCATCTGCTACTTTTATATGAAACCTCTACAAACAGGATGCTTCCTTGTTCCAACCATTATTTCTGACCTTTCAGTAGATTGTAAGCATATCCTTTCAACCAAATGTAAAAAAGACACAAAATCACCAAGTCCATACAACATCACTTTGACTATCATTTTATGTCAATCAATTTGTTGCATCACAAGGAACCCAAAGGCATATATCAAAGGATTAGTAGCAAAGAGTCTACAAAAAAATAAATTTACCTTGTATGGTATTTTTATTTTGATCAATCTTCTCTATTGCAGGAATGCAAAAGGCAGCTGTCTTGCCCGTTCCATTCTTTGCGCGAGCAAGAATATCACTCCCTGTTAAAGCAATAGGAATACTTTCTTCTTGAATTGGTGAGGGCCTTTCAAACCCTTTCTCATAGATGCCCATGAGAAGCTCTTTCTTGAGAAAATAATCTTCAAATTCATTTCCTTTTGTAGCTGTCACATCCTACAGAACATATCATAATCTACTTGTAAAAGCATGATACAAAATAGGAAATAAAATATAATAACCAAAACCATAATTATGATGTGTATTCATTTCAATTAACATTCTTCACAATATAAACAAGATAATTCAAACAGCATAGCAACCACTGAAACACACAAATATCAGGAGAATCACCACTGAGGAAAACAAATAAAAACATGACTTTCCTAAGTGCTTTCTTCATAGGATTCATTTGTTTTTTAAAAACTCAAGTAAATTCAGCTCCAACTACTCTTCCTTGAACCAGCATTGCTTAGGTGTGAATCATGATACATGTAACCACATTGCATATCCAATTACACAATTTGAAATTTAAATAAGGGAATCATTCAAAGGGACTATCTTTCATTTTTTGCCATTAGACACCTATGGCAGAGGGGATGCCGTCCCTCCATCCTCAATCCTCAGGTGACACAATCCTTCACTGGGAACACATCCATGTGGTTCATTGAGACCTCAATCTCATCCCACACCTCCAAAAGCATGTGACTATCCTCACTAAGAACTCATTCTTATACTAGGGTAGCATTCTAAGCAAGTAACTGCAAACATGTTTTTCAACCGAAGTGACTGAATCAAAGCACTATTAGTACTCAGACCCAGGTTCAGAACAAACTCCCCTCCAAAAGAAAGACAGGTCGCCACAATAATGCAGCCAAGAGTTTATTAGAAGTTAGAACAGCTGAGAGCAGGTGGAAGTCCCACCAAACTTGACATCCCAAATTGCAGCATATATCAATTGGATGAGACCAGGTGTCCCAGGAGAATTTTATATAACCAACCATTTTATCTAACGTTTTCCATATTTGTTTCTACTAAAGTAAACAGCATGCTTAATGAGGTGAAGCAATCATACAGAGCAACGATTATCATCACATACAATTAATATTTGACATTGCAGATAAAAAAAAAGCATATGCACAGAATTATTTTACATTGTAGAAACATTCCTATTGATGAAAACAATATGGAATTGGAGCAGCACCTGATGGAATCACAAATAACAATATTCTTTTCTAAAATCCTCGTTTAAGAGAAACATACCTCAGTCCTGTACCTAGCATCAGCCTGTGGTATTTTCAATTGGGCCTTCCAATCTTGCGTGCTGGGTAAACATAAAGAGAAATTATAAGTGATTTTAAAATAACAAATACTGGTATTCTATACATTAAACACACAATTTGATAATATCATACCATGCTTTAAATTACTAATACAGATTATGCAAATAATCAATTTAATGCGATAAGATCACCACTGGCCATATATATGCAAGACGAAAATTATTACTAAAATATAAACATGTGACCAGTAAAAAATTCCCTCTTTCGAAATTACACTACCAGCCAATCAAGTTTACTTCTGTCTTTCAGATACATTCAACAAGTTCCAAAATCTGATCAATGCAATCATTACTAAGGTCTTGCAACAAGGGGAGCTCCCCCAGTTGTCACAATATTTGTAGCTAAACTACCCAGCAATCAAGAGCTAAGAATACATTTGGAACCACATCAAAAAACCAAAACGAAGTTACATCCAAGCAAACATCAAGAATACGATGTCCAATGGACCTGAAGCATATTGCCAAATAACATACCTCGAACCAACATCTTCTGTTAGTATCTTTTCCTCCGGTTCGTTATGATTTTCTTCTGGAGCAACGTGCACCACAGGTTCAGAGTGAATTTGATGATTCCTGTTTTGTACCATGTATTGCGGTTGTGTTTGTGACTGTTGGTAGGTCGGCCTCTGTTGTGGATATTGCTGTTGCTGGAAATTTCTTTGAGCAAATGATTGGTGCTGCTGTTGTTGAGGATTTCTTTGAAATTGCTGAAACGAGCTTCCTACACGGCCATTCGCCATGTTTGACCCGTTATTAGCACGGGGATGCATATTAAAGATCGCTTCACGGTTGACCTAGACTAAAAACTGTTCTGTGAGTCCTTGGGCTTTGAAATCGGATTCTGAATTAAGCAGCTAAAATTTCCCTAAAATATGCACAGATCTGGTAGCTGGCGTATATATAGACGAAAGTCTCCAAATTCTGGCCGCCTATAGGTAAATTAGAACACAGTAAAACTGCTCCCGTAGACAGTACCCTGCAAGCTTTGTCTCAACTATTCTCTTCTTCACGATATTAACAAAACATCTCCAAGATTCGCTCCTTTTGCAAGCGATATACAATATTTAATATAACACTTACGATTGCTGAGCAGTAAAGACACGATAAACAAAATTCACAGCTCAAACGAAAAATGGAAAACACAGAACGAATATTTTACAGGATCTGTGCCTTCGTCCAACCGTCCAGAAAAATAACCCGTAAAGCGATCTACAAGAAAAGTAAATCGCAGTATTTTCCAAAAGCGGCCTAATAGCGACTCAAATGTTTTAAATCACCAGCAAATCGAAAAAATCTTACAACAATCTAAAAGCTC
>JZKD02S1674187.1:57504-77424 GCA_000966675.3 Picea glauca
CAGAGTTGGTCATCAATCAGGTGACTCATAGGTATAAAATAAAAAAGGAAATACTTAAGTTGTATTTCAAAAGGGTCAACGAATTGATGGAATATTTCAGTTCCTTCAACATTTCTTTTATTCCAAGGGATAAGAATCACAAGGCAGATTCACTAGCCTTGGTGGCCTCATTTTCAAATCTATATGATACACAAATCAAAACGTCTTTCCAAGTAGAAATATCTTTTCGACCGTCCATGCTTGATAATATTGAGTACTTGCAAGTGTTTGAGAACGATGAACAACTGTAAATTTTTTTGTTTAATGATGATGATAATGAAGATGATCACTCGTCTTCTATCCCCAAAGATTGTTTAGAATCTGAATCTCTTTTCACGAAATATGATCATGCTAAGAATCTCCTTGAAGAAGTTTCAGTTCGAAGGGTACAAGAAATGAGAAAAGTCAATATTGGAACTGACAGTTCCCTGATGTATGTCAACTTGGGAGTTGATTTCACCAGTGAGTAAGCATATCAATATGTTTCCTTGTTCAAAGAATACATCGATGTGTTTGCTTGGACCTATGATGATTTAAAAGCTTATGATAAGACTATATTCCAACATGTCATTCCTTTGAGGGAAGGAGCAAATCCAGTGAAGCAAAAAATGAGGATGATGAATCCCAAGATGAAACCTATGGTAAAGATTAAATTGGACAAATTGAAGAAGGCAGGAATAATTTATCCCATTAGATACTCAAACTAGCTTTCAAATCCTATAATTGTAAGAAAAAAGATCGAGAAAATCTGGATGTGTGTCGACTTCAGAGACCTTAACAAAGAAAGCATAAAGGATAACTTTCCTTTGTCTAATATGGAGTTCCTTCTCCAACAAGTTATTGGATCGGCCTGCATGTCCATGTTGGATGGATTTTTGGAATATAACTATGTCTTGATTTCTGAAGAAGATAGGGAGAATACATCATTTATCACACCTTGGGATACATGCGCATATGATAGAATTCCCTTTGGTTTGAAGAATGTCATAGCCACATTCTAAAGGGCCACGGATCATGCATTCAATGAGTTGATAGGAAAGTTTATGGAAGACTATCAAGATGACTTGATGGTGAATTCAAAGAAAATGGAGGATCATATCCATAATTTGAGAAAGGTTTTTGAAAGATGTAGATTATATGGTGTTTCTCTGAATCCAAAGAAATGTTTGTTTGATGTGTCTCAAGGAAAATTGTTGGGCCATATTGTATGAAAGGAAGGGATTTACATAGATCCAGAAAGAATTAAATAAATAAACTAGCTCAACCCCTCGACATCCAAGAAGGGAGTCCAATCATTTTTCAGGAAGATCAATTTTGTGCGAAGATTTGTTCTTGATTATGCAAGCATCATGAAGTCGATAATTTTGTTGCTGAAAAAGGAGCAAAGGTTCGAATGAAAAACATATACTCAAGAGTTGTTCAATAATATCAAAGGAGAAATCACCACTTCTCCTGTCCTCATTATCCCAGAATTTCACAGATATTTCATAATCTATTCATTTTCTATAGAGACAGTCATTGCATTCGTTCTTACTCAAAAGAATATCAAAGAAGAATAACTCCCAATAGTTTTCATGAGAAAAACCCTACATGACTATGAGTTGAGATATTCAGAACCGAAGAAGTAGGCCTTGGATCTTGTAAAAGTAGTAGCACACTTTCGCACATACATATTGAACTCCCATTTTATTTATTATGTTCCCTCATCACCAGTGAATATGCTTCTGAATCAACAATTGAGAGAAGGAAAATGGGCTAACTGGTTGGAAAAGATACAAGAATATGATATCAAGATTAAACATTTAAAATCTATCAAAGGACAAGGTTTATGTAAGCTCATAGTAAATGGGGATTTGGTTGATGGAATGATTTCAATTTCAGTTCGGGAACCATTAATTGATTCAGAATGGTACATAGATATTATATTCTACTTAAGATCTGCACAATTTCCTATCACCATGAACCCCAAGGAACGAAGAACACTTAAGATGAAGGAAAATCAATATGTGTTGATTGCTGACATACTGTTCAAAAGAAATTATGATGGTATACTAGTGAGATGCATTGACGAAAATCAAGCCCAAGAAATAATAATATAATTCCATGAGGGAATATGCGGTGGATACTTTGCACCTACTGCAACTGCCCACAAAATAATAAGAGAAAGATTCTATTGGCCATCAATTTTCAGAGACTCGTATGCCACGATAAGGAAGTGTTTGTCATGTTAGCAGTTTTCCGGAAAAATACAGAGATCCGCGATGCCTTTGCAGCCCATAATTGTAGAACAATCGTTCTCCCAATGGGATATTGTTGTTGTTGGGCCAATTAATCCAAAGTCTAGCAAGGGGCACATATATTCTCACAGCTACAAATTACTTCATGAAATGGCTGGAAGTGATGACATTAAATAAGGCTGATGCTGAAGATCTAATTAAATTCCTCAAAGAAAATATTCTGTCGATATTTGGTGTCCTAGATAATTTTATCACAGAGAATAGTTTGATTTTCATCGGGTCAAAGTTTACGGAGTTTTGCAGAGAATATGGAATCATCATGGGTCAATCATCAAATTATTATCCACAAGGTAATGGCCTCCCTGAATCCACAAACAAAACACTTGTTCAGATACTGAAGAAAACCATTGACAAGAATCAAAGGAATTGGCATCTAAATATGACAGATGCATTATGGGAAAACAAAATGACTCCGAAAGATAGCACCGATATGTATCCATATCTATTGGTTTATGGGAAAGAAGTGAAAATGCCGATTAGTCTCAAGCTCAATGTGTTTATTTATGTGGTCAATAATGAATATATAGAAGACCGTCTCCCATCCATAGGAGAATTGATCAGTTGTTGAAGTTGGAAAAAGAACGAAGCAAAGCCCTGAATTGAAATTCTCAGAGGCAACATAGTGTCAAAAAATATTTTTATCAGAGAAAACTGTATAGAATTTCCAAAAGGGAGAGTTGGTTCTTGTTGATGATTAAAATCGTAACTTTGAATTCTACCCTCAAAGGATTGCTAAATCACTATTATTTAATTATGATAATAATATAATACTAGTAGGTGGGACCCCCTTGTAGACTAGAGGAGCAAGGATAGACATGTTACACTCATATGTTGCTGTTGTTACAATGTTGCATACACAATCCTACATTTTTTGATGCAGTCTTGGTCTCATTTGATGTGATAAATGGGTGGTTGATGCATTGTGGATAAATGTTGTTGATATTTACTTATGTTACAGGGAAATTCTATGGTTACGAGGATCACAATTTTTACAGGTGCTATGCTATGTTATGTTATAACCTTGATTACTATTCATATATTGATTACTTATTCATTTATGATTATGCAAAAGATAATAAATGGGATCTAGCTCAAAATAAAAGGAAAGGAACTATGTATTAATCCCAAGGCCATGATAAAAGACTATATGTAAACTTCAAATGAAAGTATAAATGGTTACAAGTGTTGGTCCTAGCGATTATACTATGTGTTTGGTTAAATGACTATGCAATGTTTATTAAAAGTTGAACGGAGGAACATATGGTAATGTTGATATATGATTATTGTATGGAATTATGGAAAGAGGTTAATGTATAGATATGATATATCTCGAGTGGTGCATTATGCAATAGATATGGTATCAGATCTTACGATGGATATTGCATTGAATTTTGGGATTGAATATGGTTTAATGTTAGTGGTGAATGTTACATTAGTGGGTTGGCTCTTATATGGAATTGAATGGGGCCAGGTGAGGAAGCGACGTGCATTTACTGCACATCACTCCAAACCTCCCTTGAGCCTGTCACCCTAGCATTATTGCATTGTTGCTCTGTTGGTTGTGGAAGCTCCACGTTTTCAGGTTTGGTAGGGGAAAACTCGACCAGTTCTCCATTGAAGTGATTTACTCTGAGGTATGGCTCTGAGCTTTCCATCCATGATGGACTCTCTATTTTATGAATCAAATGGTGGCTCAAGAATGCATGGATTCTGTGTTTTCTTGAGTTTTTGACTGTGTGAAAATATTGTGTTTTGGGTTCTCTGTAATTACTAAGAAATATTGACATTTTCAAGCGAATTGATGGGTGCACATTGGTTATTTATGGGTCAGCTTGGTTTTTTATGATTGTTATCTGTGAAATAATGGTGACAGTCGCTATGAGACTGAGACTGAAATTCTGACTTCATGATGTCAAAGTACGTCCACCCATATCTCCAATCATATCCATGAATGGAGAAGGAGTGGGCACTTGATCCACGTCAATATCCCAGACCAATTTCTAGCCAACTTGTTCGTGAAGTCATTGTTTCCACCTATAGCCAAGGATGTTGCCACGTCTGGTGCTGTCATAGAGGAACAAGTGCAATGAAGCTCTGTATTTTATGGTTGAAGGGTTTTTACCACCAGTTGTATTTCAGTGGCTGTCAACTCGTTTCCCCCTTAGTCATTGTCGTAATATTTATCCATTTGTAGAGAAACTGTCAATGGTTAGTGTGTTTCTTTTGTATAAGCCCTGAGTTCTTGTTGATGGCCCATTCCTTACTATCTTTTCACTGGAATCTTTCCAAAAGTCCAGTCTTGGTTGGCCCTAAATGTTAATGCAGACATGTGTATTTAATGGAAACGAGTTGCAAAGAGCTTCCACACACCTCTCCTCTCATCCCTTCTATAATCATGACTATATGTGGCCTCACTGTCAATTGTTTTTGAAATTTTTTTGACCTCCTCGGTGTTGGAAAGAAACATTATCTCTCCGTGTTTTTCGGGTACCCATAACTTTGTAAATCAACCCTCTCTACAAAATAGTGTTAGTGACATCGGTGTGTGTCTCGATTTTTTAGCTCGATTTGATTTATTCTACACTCGGGAATTCACTTATTATTATATCAAAGAGCTTGGAATTATAAGTCAAAGGACTGCGGTTTTTTTTTTTTAAAGAAAGGAGCATGGCTCACTGCTTTTTCTTTTTCAAGATTATATTGTGGTCTATGGTTAATGGATATGAGGATATGGAAGACCATTATCTCTCTGTTTTTTTTATACGACAAATAGGATTTCATTGCCTCTCTACATTTAAAGATCCTGACTTGGACTCTGACTTGCCTCTACCTTCCTTAGGCACCTTCTGGGGTTTTGATAAGTTTTGGGTTATCATTTTAATGAATGGTGGAAATTTTAAATACACAAGATTCCTTCTCTAAGTTGAATCACTATGTGTCTTCTCTGTGATGAATTTGTCCAAACATAAAGAGGAGTAGGGTTACATACAACCAAGAGCCATCCTTCGATTTGTTATGGTCTTGATTGATGTGTGTAATCCCATCATTATCTTGATTGCATTTAAAAATAAGAAGACACATATGAGTGATTGTTTCACCAAGCATGATCATGGTTCTGCCAAAATTTTAAGAGGACTCATGTGTGTCAATTTAGTTATGTTTTCTTCATACATGATATGGTTCTATGAGAATCATCGTGCAAACTATCATTTCCTTTAAAAATAACTTTATATTTGTTGATGCATACAGACATCGAGCTCGGGGTTATGTTTTGGGGTTGAATGCTGTTGTCGATTCAAGCAATTATATGATTGAAGACCTTGTGTTATGATTGGTTCCTCGTGCATGATCCTAAGTCTGTCCATGATTTAAAAGGCACATGTGTATATTAAATCGGGCCCGATTGTTGATTAGAAGGCGATGATTTTTGATTGTTTATAATGGTGTATTATTGTTTCATTTCCAAATATGAATGTTGGGTATATATAATAGAGATTGATGTGCATGTTTTGTTGTTTTAAAAAAGGAAAGAGATCAACGTTAGTATATACAATATTGTTGAATTGGAAATGTTGCATAAGTTATAATACACAGACTATTATTAATTGAGGAAATTAAATTGTTATTGAGACAACATGAAGTTTGTATGAAATTGGGGAACAATGAATGTTTTGGTCTTAGAAGTGGATGCTTTTTGGATTAAAATTGAAATAGAGTTGTAATAACTAATTGATTTAATTTATTTTATGAAAAATATCCATTTAATTCCCTTTCATTTTCTCACTTTTTTGCTCATTACAAATCCCCTCATGATCCCAAATTCATTTTGCATGCCCTGTTCACTAAAATTAAATTAAAACTCTGCATGACATCGATTAAAAAATAACACATAGATAGATGACAACTGATATGTTTTGGTTATTGTTGCACAATCAATTGTTTAATGAATTGTCGAGCAATAATCGTGTTCTTACTCCCGATCACGATATCACTTTTTTGTTCAATACAATCCCCTCAGATACCCCTGAACCCTACTTCACCCCCTATTCATTGACAATTATTAAATGAATTTTATGGATTGAATTGCATGGGTCTGATGTGATTGTTGAGCCAAACTTTATTTCATATTAAGATAATGTCATGTATGGTCTGTTTAAGAAAATAGTTACTAATAATTGCTGCATATAGTATGATATTTTTCAGCAGAGGAAGTCATGGCTGAAATAATAGGGGTAGAGAAAACTGGAACAGAGGGCCTAGAAGGCCCATATTCTCAATACATTTCGATGCTGATCCTCAATAGTTAAACCATCTCTTCCAAGTTGTATTTTTCAATTGGATTGGACAAGGGATAGTCCAGCCTAGGCCAGAGAGGCCTCCCTTCTAGCCCCAACATGTCCCTAGTATCCCTGTGCCCCCTCATGTTTCTTTGCAACCTGAAGTTCCCAAGAATGACAGATGGCGTAGGAGATTGTTCACCCAATAGTCTCCCACCATTGTGGCTATCCAAATTTGTCTTTACCTCCTACTCCTCCACCTGTTAACCTAATTGTTCAGATTTCCCCTGCACACTCCCCTGTGTAGTCATCCCATGCAAGAAAAGACTCAAAACCGAAGCCCACCATAGCAACAACAAAGGAAAAATTGCCTCTCAAAGTGGCAAATACGGTTTTTGATTATGTTTTGTTATTGATTTATTGAGAATAATGGATTGCTGAAGATTTTGGACAACAAACTATTTTTGGATATTGTGGATATTTACATGTTTTGATATAATTTGAAATATCACTAATATTTAATTTTCAAATTTTGGAAATGATTATGGGAGCCACAAGGAGGGATGTGTTTGATTGATTTTATATTATGTTTATTTTTGTTAAGAAATTAATGGAGTCACAAGGGGTCCCACTTACTAGTTATTATTTAATAAAAGACCTTTTATTATTATTATTATTAATTCTTCCCCTAAACTAAAAGTTAGTTGAGTTTTAGTTAACTTGACTAAATGAGATAGTTGAACTACTTCAACTAATTTGGAATGCATAAAAGAAAAATGAGGAGGAAGAGAAAAAGGATAATAGAAGGAGAAAATATACTAAGGTTTTCTCTTGAGTTTTATTGAGATAGTTCAGTTTTCATTCATTCCTCAATTCATTAAAATCCTAATTCTCTTTTATGACAACAAGGTCCTATTGTAGACAACAAGGTTCAAAGATGAATAATATCATTTAGACGTTTGTTTTCAGAGGTGTTGATCTATCTTTGATAGTCTATGTAGACTTGTCTGTTTATGAATTAAATTTCATGACTGATAAAGGATATTGTGCAAAATCAAGTGGGAAACAGTCTGTGGCAAGATGATCCATATTTTAAAGTTAAGTTTTTACTTCTTGTTAGAGTCCTTTTGTATGGTTTTCATCGAGGATATCTAAGTTTGACCTTGGTCCATGCCCCCATAGGGATTTTTGTAAAGAGAACGATTCTTTTGATTTCTTGGAATGAAATAAACGATTGTTATTCTGTCTCATCTGTGTTAATATGTGACTTGGTATTTTTTCTTTTGATCTCCATATTTTCTTTTGCAATCTGATATATTCAGAAAATTGTATAAAAATGTTATATTTTGCAACAACCTTTTATTCAAAAAATCATCCTAAGCCCTTGTAATTAATACTTGTGGATTGGGAAACACTTTTTGAGGTTATAAACATAGGGTAACATTCCCAACTATCTTGGCTTATCCAAGCAAGATTCAAAATGCTTGAGTAAAATAATTTCATATCTTTTCCTCAACATTTATTTGTCGACCATACTGGGGAGATCTTCAATATATCTCTGGTTGATTATAAGCTTGATTGTCATTGAATATAATTATATTTATGATATTATTTCTTTGACTGTTTCTTTTCTTCATGACCGTACCTATTGCAAGACAACCCAATATTGATCCCGATCTTAAGGATCACAAAAACATTGCTTTAACCTTGTTTAATATCATCTTAGAGACCGCTAATACCCGGGTTGAGCTTGAACGCTCATGGGCAGCAGTTGAACAAGACATAAGTGTCCAAGAACGTTGGGAATCTAGGCAAAGACAACCTAGGAATCAACTTTAGCTTTATTTTTCCTACAATTTTTATCTTCTTTTCATGTCCTTAAACCCTCATATCTCTAGGAGAAGAAGAGGTTTATCACCTAATATTAATCCTATTGCTAAAATAGGAAGAAGAAACATTATTTTGTCAGTCCAATAAAGTACTCTAAGGAGAACTTTGTCTGATTTAGCCAGTTCGTCTTTCTCTCCCTTACCTATCATTCACAAGATGGCATCTAGTGGTGGCTTTGGTAGCACTGGAGGTGCTTCTTCATCTCAACCTTCAGCCTCGTCAGTGATTGGTAGCTTGTATAGCCATCACATCCCTATCCAATCTACCACAAATCTCGCCAAAGTCATTAAAAAGTATGGGCATTTTCAGTTTGAAGAAGATGCTACAACTACTCCGTGGCATGTTTCCTCCCCTCTCAACCTAGCATCTGCTACTCATCCACTTCCTAAATTCAAAGAGAATCTCCCTAGTTTTTCAGGGAATAACAAAGTCACTACGAATGAACACTTGGTGGCATTTTATAATGCCTGTCACAACATAGGAGCTAATGACAATGACACTTGTATGTGTTTTTTTGTGAATTCCCTTGAAGGGAAGGCTACAACCGATTTCTTTGAACTTCTTCCTAAGATTATTTCTGCTTGGGAGGAGTTAGTCTATTGGTTCAAGTATACCTATGGGAAATCCAAAAGCCCAAACAAGAAGTTACAGGAGTACAATAACATCGATTATAAGGACGGTGAAAATATCAAGTCTTTCAACTTGCGTTTCACCAAATTATACAACCAAATCCCTGAAATCATTCTCCCTCAGAACCAAGACAATTTTATGCATTACTATAATGCTTTACCTTCCCTCTACCGTCATAGGCTTGAGGAAAAGACCATTGATAACCTTGGTTCCACTCTACATATTTGTTTAGAGAATGAAGAACAACTCGAAATAATAGGTCTTCCTAAAGGAGACTCAGTTAAACATACCGATATGTCCACCCTCTTATAGCTTGTAAAAGTCATGAATAATCGAATGATAGTGTATGAGCGGAAAGGAAATGTCCCATCTTTTACCCCTGGGGCCTCATCTTCTTCTTCACCACCTTTAAAGAATCTTAATGAAAATAACTTTCAACCTAAAGCTATCATGCCTCGTAGTTGGTGTAAATTTTGCGAGGAACACCATGAGGAAAGTACATGTGAACTAAAGAAGAATGACAGAGATAAAATATTTGATAAACGACCTGAAACTACTATTGTTTTCCTATATTTTGTAGAGCTAGAGGATGTTATGATCATAAATACTAGAAATAAATCCTATACTCCAAAAGGTAAATATGATCCTCCTCACACTTCTTCAAGCCCAAGCGCATCTTCACCAACTGCTACTGTTCAGGTTTCTAAAGCTCCTGACAGTCAAGGAACTACCTCCCCTCTTCCCTCTTCCAAATACAACATTCTCAATCAATTGGCTAATATTAAAGTTGATGCTACCCTCGTGGACATGGTTGTCGTCCATGAGAAACAAAAGCATTTGGAAAATTTTATGGAAGGAAAATCTTCTATTGTAGCCAACCTCTCTAAAGAGGTAGATGAAGAGGATTCAACTGTAAATAAAGTAGGTGTACATAAATTTAATCACCCTATAAAAAAACCCTTGTTTTATATTTCTGTAAAGATTATGGAAAAAATTACCCATTGTTGTCTCATTGATGACAGTTCGGGCCCAAGTGTAATGTCGAAGATTATTATGGAAGAGATAGGCTTGTCTTGTACAAATGAAAATGTCAGAAGCATGATCTCTTATAATAGTTTACAACAAATGACCATAGGTGAAAGAAAGGATGTGACCTTGGTTTTGTGCACACATATTGAAATAAGGACAACCCTTAATATTCAGGTGATTGATATGCCAGTGAGTAATTACTCGTTCATCTTAGGAAGAGATTGAAAATATTTGACGAGTGGATACCTTTCACTTGACGAGACACACATATCCATTCCTCGGAATGGTAAAAACATCATAGTCCTAAGGGAGGGGAGACTTTCACCTTACATAGAAAGCATCCCACAACCTAATGTGAATTATATCGAGGAAGACCTAGGAGTGTATTCCATATTCATAGATGAGGACAACATTCCCTTGGAACAAATCGACATAGAGGATGGGATGTGGCATATGCACTTTGATGGTTCATGCTCCAATGAAGGAAACAAAGTTGGTATTATCTTGTACTCTCATGTGGGTAAAATTCATAACTTTTCCTATAGGTTAGATTTTTCTTGCACAAACAATGTCACTGAATTTGAAGCGTTACTGCTAGGCATTGAAAATGCCTATAATCTAGGTTGTGGTCACCTTACAGTTTTTGGGSAYTYMKAACKTRWKRTAWACCTTSTMCATAAGATATATTCTCCTAGAAACAAMTTAATGAAACRTTACACCCAAACTGTTTGGGCACTTATCTCGAACTTGCTATCTTTCAACATCACTCATGTTAAAAGGGAATTGAATTCAATGGCTGAYAGGTTAGTTGTTTTTGAAACCTCTYCTACTCGACAACTTYTGCCACAAAGACMTGATTGCACCTTTCAATATTTGTATCGTCYRCATATCCCTAAAAATATAGAGTCATGGAAGGTMTTCCCTAGTGATGAGAGCATCTKCACTTTCATTCAWAATGAACCTTATAAACCTAAGGAAATTATATCCATGGAAGATAACAAAATTCCTAAGGGCTTGACTSCTCTAGAAAGTTCATTTTCATCGAGTGATGTAGGAAACAAAGAAAAACATAAAKAAGAGGAGTCKAAAAGGAAAGTGGGTGAAACCATTTCCTTGAACATTGGAACACTYGAGTCTCCAAAGAATGTTAAAATAGGTGCCCAATGTTCTGATGAAGAAAAATTGAAGTTCACTAAGTTGCTTGGTGAATTTTAAGATGTTTTTACTTGGTCTTATGAGGATGTTCATGGTTTTGATCCTACTATTATAAAACATTCCATACCTATCAAGGAAGGCATAAAACCAGTTAGGAAAAAACAGAGGCCCATTAACCCTGTAGTAGAAGCAACTATTCAGAAAGAGTTGGAAAAACTCTTGAAGGCTGAGATAATTTTCCCTGTTAAGTATTCCGAGTAGTTTTCTAATTTGGTTCCCTTTCGGATTATGAGTTGATTTTCATGCATTGAATAGTGCCAACGTCAAATAACATTTTCCTCTCCATAATATGGAGATGATTTTGCAACAAGTTGCAGGGTCACAGATGATGTCCTTACT
This sequence comes from Picea glauca, assembly GCA_000966675.3. Taxonomy (NCBI): domain Eukaryota; kingdom Viridiplantae; phylum Streptophyta; class Pinopsida; order Pinales; family Pinaceae; genus Picea; species Picea glauca. The sequence goes on from JZKD02S1674187.1 coordinate 69,221, forward strand.
TGACGGTTTTTCTGGTTACAATAAAATCAAGGTGAAAAGGACAGATAAATATAAAACCACTTTTGTTACTCGTTGGGGAATTTTCTCTTATGAATGTATGCCTTTTGGCTTATCTAATGCAGGTGATACTTTTCAAATAGATATGAAAATAGATTTTGACGATTTGATCGGTAAAATTATTCAAATTTATCTTGATGACTTAACTGTGTATTCTAAAAACCGATCAGATCATTTTGGTCATCTTAGAAAGATTCTCATGCGATGCAGGAAATTTGACATTTCTTTAAATCCTTCTAAGTCCATTTTCGACATTACCAAGGGAAAGCTCCTTGGACACATTGTCTCGGATTTAGGAATAAGCATTGATCTCGAAAGGATTGTTGCTATCCTAAATCTTCCCGCTCCTCCTTCCAAGAAGGAGGTTCAAGCCTTTATGGGTGTTATTAACTTCGTCTGTAGGTTTGTTCCCGATTTTGCTGTAATGGTCAAGCCAATTCAAAATCTCCTTAAGCAAGATCATTTATTTTCTTAGACAGATAATGTTGAAAATGATTTTGTAGGATTCGAGAAACCAATCATCTCCGCACCGGTTTTGGCGAAGCCGAATTTTGAGAGAGAATTTTTGATATATACGAATACCACAGAGGAAGCAATTTCTTCTATCCTCATGCAAGGTGATTACCAAGGTAATGAAAAAATAGTGGCTTACATGAGTCAAATCTTATCAGATGTTGAGTTTAAATATTCTTTTATTGAAAATAATGCTTTTGCTCTTGTTAAAGATGTTGAAAAATTTCACCATTTCATCTTAGGTAAGCATACACTGGTAAAAGTCCCTTTACCTACTGTCAAGTTTTTACTCTCACAGACTTATATTTCAGGAAATATTGTACATTGGCTTGCCAAGATTCAGGAGCATGATCTAACTATCACGACTTATAAAACTATCAAGGGACATGACTTAGCCCTTCACTTAGATCAACATGCTGAAATGAGTGAAGAAATTGATGAACATGATATCTCTCTATCAACACTGTTTTACATTGACAATCAAATCCTTCCTATGTCTGAACATCCTTGGTATAAAGAACTGGTATATTACTTGCAAAATCAAAGATGTCCACATAACTTAGACACTCGTCAAAGAATAAGGCTCCACCTTGAATATGCTAGATATGTCATTATAGGAGACTTATTGTTTAGAAATATCTGTTGATGGTATGTTACTTCATTTTGTGAACAATGAGGAAGCACATAATTTGTTGCAAGAGACTCCTGGTTCTTCAAATTCTGTTATTCATGTAGGAGGTCACTTTTCTGCTAAAACCACTGCTTTTAAGATTATCAGGAAAGGGTATTATTGGCCTTCAATCTTTCGTGATTCTTATAATTTTTTGATATCTTGTGACAAGTGCCAAAAGTTCGCTGGGAAAGAATGTCTTTATGCTATGCCTTTACAACCCCTCCTCCCTGACTTTCCCTTTCAAAATGGGGTTTGGAATTTATTGGTCCTATTAATCCTCCATCTTAAGCAGGGCAAGTTTTTATCTTGACAACTACAGACTATTTTACGAAATGGACTGAAATTGTCCCGCTTAAGCATTCACAGGATGAGTAGGTGATTTCTTTTCTTGAAACTAATATTTTTTCCAGATTTGGAATTCCTTTAGAAATTATTACTGACAATGGCCCCACCTTTATTTCTGCTAAGCTGACCCAATTTTTAGCTAAATTGGGGGTTAAACATTTTACCTCATCATCTTATTATCCCCAAGGTAATGGGCAGGGCGAGTCTACCAACAAGAATCTAGTTAGAATTATCAAGAGGCTCATTGAAGATAATGCTTGTCAATGGCATGCTCTCCTCACTTACGCCCTTTGGGTAGATCGCACTACCACCAAGGTGAGGACTGGTTGCACTTATTTCCATCTTGTTTATGGTCAACAATCCATTCTTCCTACTAAGTTGAAACTTTCCTCTCTAAGGTTAATGCTATAGGTTGAAGAATTAAATTTTTCTGATGTTTCTCAAAGAATGAATACACTTTTGTCTTTAGAGGAGCAAAGGACGTTTGCCTTGGATAATATAAAGAGAAGACAATAGATTGTTAAAATATATTTCAACAAAAGTGTCAAGGATATTCAATTTAAATTTAATGAGAAGGTACTGCTGTGGGATTCAGCGCATGCTGATAGAGGAAGGCATTCAAAGTTACAAAGATTATGGCTGGGTCCTTTTAAGATCTCTTTTGTCTTGGGTGCAAATTCTTACATCCTAAAGGCCTTAGCGATTTTTTTCCTATAGCACTAACGGTTCCCACTTAAAACAATACATGGAACCAACTTAATTTTTTTGATGTTGCATGGAATTTTTTATGTATTATAGTTTGTTTTATTTGCTTCAATTTTCATTTCTGTTGTTTCATTTATCAGTTTTTATCGGAAAAGCCACAATGTAGTCATTAGATTGTTTCATTTATGTTATGTCTTTCCTTGCTATTTTGTTTTATTTGACTTCATTTCTCATCAAAATAAAATTTTGGATCAATTTTGCCACAACGATGTTATTCTGCAAAGTATTGTTAATCAATAACAATCAAGTTAAAAAATTGTCATGATGTTCCCCTTGGAAGCATCATGGAAATTCTTATCTGCTTCAACTGTTGTTTTATAAGATAATTGGTTTTATCCCTCTTCTGCTTTCCTTTTATTCCATCCATTTCAAGATTCGAAAGAGCATATCAGGAAAATTTTCTCCTTCAAGTCAAGAACACTTTACTATGATTAATCGAACGATTATGATTACATGGATAAACCCCCTCATACTTAACACTTTCCATGAATTATTTCCAAATTCCCGGTCATTTTTCCCTTAAATATGCTCACTTCTCCCTGTTACATAATCATTTTGATGTATATTTTATTGATATGATGTTACTGGTCTGTGAAACTAGACATTCCGAGTTCTTAATCTATTGGAAATAGATTTCCCTGTGGAGTCGTTAGTTGTTGACGATTATAATCGCAACGATGAATTCCGCTCGCAAAGGATTTCTAAAGCGCTATTATTTAATTATGATAATAATATAATACTAGTATGTGGGACCTCCTTGTAGACTAGAGGAGCAAGGAAAGACATGTTACACTCATATGTTGCTGCTGTTATGATGTTTCATACACAGTCCTACATTTTTTGATGCAGTCTTGGTCTCATTTGATGTGATAAATGGGAGGTTGATGCATTGTGGATAAATGTTGTTGATATTTAATTACAGTACATGGAAGTTCTATGGTTACGAGGATCATGATGTTTACAAGTGCTATGCTATGTTATGTTATAACCTTGATTACTATTCATATAATGATTACTTATCCATTTATGATTATGCAAAAGATAATAAATGGGAGCTAGATCAAAACAAAAGGAAAGGAACTATGTATTAATCCTAAGGCCATGATAAAAGACTACATGTAAACTTCAAATGAAATTATAAAGGGTTACAAGTGTTGGTCCTAGTGATTATACTATGTGTTTGGTTAAAGGACTATGTAATGTTTATTAAAAGTTGAATGGAGGCACATATGGTAACGTTGATATATGATTATCGTATGGAATTATGGCAAGAGGTTGATGTATAGATATGATATGGGTGGTACATTATGCAATAGATATGGTATCGGATCTTACGATGGATATTGCATTGAATTTTGGGATTGAATATGGTTTAATGTTAGTGGTGAATGTTACATTAGTGGGATGGCTCGTACATGGAATTGAATGGGGCTAGGTGAGGAAGTGACGTGCATTTACTGCACGTCACTCCAAACCTCCCTTGAGTCCGTCACCCTAGCATTGTTGCATTGTTGCTCTGTTGGTTGTGGAAGCTCTGCGTTTTCAGGATTGGTAGGGGAAAACTCAACCAGTTCGACATTGAAATGATTTACTCTGAGGTATGGCTCTGAGATTTCCATCCATGATAGACTCTCTGTTTTATGAATCAAATGGTGGCTCAGGAATGCATGGATTTTGTGTTTTCTTGAGTTTTTTACTGTGTGAAAATATTGTGTTTTGGGTTCTCTGTAATTACTGCAAAATATTGACATTTGCAAGCAAATTAATGGGTGTACATTGGTTATTTATGTGTCAACTTGGTTTTTTATGATTGTTCTCTATGAAATAATGGTGACAATGGTGCAATGAAGCTCTGTATTTTATGGTTGAAGGGTTTTTACCACCGGTTGTATTTCAGTGGCTATAAACTCATTTCCCCCTTGGTCATTGTCGTAATATTTATCCAGTTGCACAAAAACCGTTGACAGTTAGTGTGTTTCTTTTGTCTAAACCCCGATCTTTTATTGATGGCTCGTTCCTTACTGTATTTTCATTGGAATCTTTCCAAAAGTCTAGTCTTGGTTGGCTGCGAATGTTAATGTAGGCCTGTGTATTTAATGGAAACGAGTTTCAAAGAGCTTCCACACACCTCCCCTCTCATCCCTTCTATAATGATGATTGTATGTGGCCTCACTATCAATGGTTTTCAAAACTTTTTCGACCTCCTAGGTGTTGGAAATAAACATTATCTCTCCGTGTTTTTCGGGTACCCATCACTGTGTAAATTAACCATTTATACAAAAAAGTGTTAGTGACATCAGTGTGTGTCTATATTGGTTAGCTCGATTTGATTTATTCTCCACTCGGGCATTCACTTATGATTCTGTCAAAGATCTTGGAATTATAAGTTGAAGAACTGTGTTTTTTTTTTTTTTTTAAAGAAAGGAGCATGGCTCATTGCTTTTTCTTTTTCAAGATTATATTGTGGCCTATGGTTAATGGATATGAGGATATGTAAGACCATTATCTCTCTATGTTTTTTAAAGGACAAACAAGATTTCGTTGCCTCTTTGCATTTAAATATCCCGACTTGGACTTTGACTTGCCTCTACCTTCCTCGGGCACCTTCTAGGGTTTTGTTAAGTCTTGGGTTATCATTTTAATGAATGGTGGAAATTTTAAAGACACAGTCTTCCTTCTCTGAGTCGAATCACTGTGTGTCTTCTCTGTGATGAATTTGTCCGAACATAAAGAGGATTAGGGTTACATACAATCGAGATCCATCCTTTGATTTGTTATGGTCTTGATTGATGTGTTTAATCCCAACATTATCTTGATTGCATTTAAAAATAAGAAGACACCTGTGAGTGATTGTTTCACCAAGCACGATCATGGTTCTGTCAAAAGTTGAAGAGGACTCATGTGTGTCAATTTAGTTCTATTCGCTTCATAGATGATATGGTTCTATGGAAACCATCGTGCAAACTATCATTTGTTTTAAAAATAAGTTTATATATGTTGATGGATACAAATATCAATCTCGGGGTCATGTTTGGGGTTGACTGTTGTTTTAGATTCAAGCAATTATATGATCGAAGACCTTGTGTTATGATTGGTTCCCTGCACATGCTCCTAAGTCTGTCCATGATTTAAAAGGCACCTGTGTATATTAAATCAGGCTAGATTGTTGATTAGAAGATAATGACTATTGATTGTGTATCATGATATTATTGTTTCATTTCCAAAGATGAATGTTGGGCATAGATAACAGAGATTGATGTGGATGTTTTATTATTTAAAAAAAGGAAAGAGATTGGTGTTAGTATATACAATATTGTTGAATTGGAAATGTTGCATAAGTTATAATACACAGACTGTTATTAATTGAATATTTATGGGAAATTAAATTGTTATTGAGACATCAAGCAATTTGTATGAAATTGGGGAACAATGAATGTGTTGGTCTTAGATGTTGATTCTTTTTGGATTAAAATTGAAACAGAGTTATAATAGTTGATTGATTTAATTTATTTTATGAACAATATCCATTTAATTCCCTTTCATTTTCTCACTTTTTCTCTCATTGAAAATCCCGTCACGATCCCAAATTCATTTTGCATGCTCTGTTCACTAAAATTAAATTAAAACTTTGTATGACAATGATTAAAAAATAACACAAAGATAGATGAAAATTGATATGTTTTGGTTATTGTTGCATAGTCAATTGTTTAATGAATTGTCAAGCAGTAATCATGTTCTTACTCCTGGTCACGACATCACTTTTTCTCTCAATACAATCCCCTCAGATACCCCTGAACCCTACTTCACCCTGTGCTCATTGAAAATTATTAAATGAATTTTATGGATTGGATTGCATGGGTATGATGTGATTGTTGAGCCAAACTTTATTTCATATTAAGAGAATGTCATGTATGGTCTGTTTAAGAAGATATATGCTAATAATTGCTGCATACATGATGAGATTTTTCAGCAGAGGAAGTCATGGCCAAAATAATAAGGGTGGAGGAAACTAGAATAGAGGGCCTTGAACGCCCAGATTCTCAATACATTTTGATGTTGATCCTCAATATTTAAACCAACTCTTCCAAGATGGATTTTTCAATTGGATTGGACAAGGGATAGTCTAGCCTAGGCTAGAGAGACCTCTCTTCCAGCCCCAACATGTCCCTGGTATCCCTGTGCCCCCTCATGTTTCTTTGCAACCTGAAGTTCCCGAGAATGATAGATGGTAGGAGATTGTTCACCCAACAGTCTCCCACCATCGTGGCTAGAAAAAATTGTCTTTACCTCCTCCTCCTCCACTTGTTAACCTAATTTTTCAGAATGCCCCTGCACACTCACATGAACATCCATCCCACACAAGCAAAAGACTCAAAGCCGAAGCCCACCATAGCAACAACAAAGGAAAAATTGCCTCTCAAAGTGGAAAATACGGTTTTTTATTATGTTTTATTATTGATTTATTGAGAACAGTGGACTGGTAAAGATTTTGGACAACAAACTATTTTTGGATATTGTGGATATTTACATGTTTTGATATAATTTGAAATATCATTGATATTTAAATTTTGAATTGTGGAAATGATTATGGGAGCCACAAGGAGGGATGTGTTTGATTGATTATATATTATGTTTATTTTTGTTAAGAAATTAAAGGGAGTCACAAGGGGTCCCACCTACTAGTTATTATTTAATAAAAGACCCTTTATTATTATTATTATTATTAATTCTTCCCCTAAACTAAAATTTAGTTGAGTTTTAGTTAACTTGACTAAATGAGGTAGTTGAACTACTTCAACTAATTTGGAATGCATAAAATCTAAATGAGGAGGAAGAACGAGAGGAGAATACAAGGATAAATCATACTAAGGTTTGCTCTTAAGTTTTATTGAGATAATTTAGTTTTTATTCATTCTTCAATTCATTAAAATCCTAATTCTCTTTTATGATAGAAGGGTCCTATTGTAGACAACAAGGTTCAAAGTTGAATCATATAATTCAGACACTTGTTTTCAGAGGTGTTGATCTATCTTTGATAGTCTGTGTAGACTTGTTTGTTTATGAATTAAATTTCATGACTGATAAAGGGTATTGTGCAGAGTCAAGTGGGCAACAGTCTGTGGAAAGTTGATCCAGATTTTAAAGTTCAGTTTTTACTTCTTGTCAGAGTCCTTTTGTATGGTTTTCATCATGGATATCCAGGTTTGACCTTGGTGCATGCCCCCACATGGTTTTTTGTAAAGAGAATGATTCTTTTGATTTCTTGGAATGAAATAAATAATTTCTATTCGGTCTCATCTGTGTTAATATGTGACTTGGTATCTTTTCTTTTGATCTCGATATTTTATTTTGCAATGTGATATATTCATAAAATATTATAAAAAAAATTATATTTTGCAACAAACTTTTATTCAAAAAATCATCCTAAGCCCTTGTAATTAATACTTGTGTATTGGGAAACACTTTTTGAGGCTACAAACATAAGGTAACATTTTCGACTATCTTGCCTTATCCAAGAAAGATTAAAAAATGCTTGAGTAAGATAATTTCATATATTTTCCTCAACAATGCTACTTTGGAACAAGGCCAAGGAGAAACTGTCCATGCATACAAAGTTCGAAGCACTCTAGATCGTACCATACGTCATCGAGAAGATATTTGGTTTTAACTCCTATATGCTCCAAGACATGAAGGGTAAAAGACTAATGTTTCCTGTCAACGAGAAACATTTGAAACGTTTCTTCTCTTAAGACTTTCTCATTCTCATTGTACATAATTTTATTTTTTCAGTTTGTATATTCTTAATCTGACTCCATAGCCCAATGGGTGGAAGCACCTAGTCATGAAAAGA
>JZKD02S1674187.1:82961-123892 GCA_000966675.3 Picea glauca
AGGTCTTCTTACATCCGCCTTATTCTATTTTATTGAAAGGTCTTATTAATATTGACCTTTATTACATCTGAATACATTGATCTACCTATGTGCGGGTTAGGACCTTAACATATTCCCAAGACACATTTAGTATGGTTTAATGCTAATAAATCATCATGCAGGTCCCATAAAGATTGTCATTAATAGGTGAAGGGCTCAAGGAATTTCCTTATTAAACCACATTAAAGCATGATTTGCGGAATATTATATATTATCTCTCAAACGATCATTTCAAATATTATCTGGATCAAAATAACGCTCTCGTCAATTTATGGCAACAACATATTGAAAATAGTTCTGTGGAGATACTTTGAACATTTTTGGACGAGAGGACCAAAATTTTTAGTGGTCTAGAGAATATTGTTATTATTCATCCCCTTCTGCTCAGAAGGAAGTAATTTGGACGCACGAAATTGCTCATGTAGGTTGTGTTCCTGAAGTTTTTGACTGCAAGGAATTGGTTTCCTGGTGCACTGAGAAATATATACAAGCCAACATATGATTCAACTCCAATACCATTCTCCCTTCGTTCTTTCACCTCAAGTATTCCGTAAAGTGTTGAAACTCTAAGAGATGACACTCACCTTCAAAGGATAATATTCTAGGAACTTCTTGAAAAAACATGACAATGGCCTGGATATCTTACCTGAATTCTTGGAGAATCATGAGAACATCCCTAAAGATATTACCAGATTGTAGGTCAACCTTTTCAAAAAACCATTTTGGGAATTTACCTGCTTATTAACCAGAGTTACGAGCCAAGAAAATACTGCCAACATTTCCCGTATGATTATTTACATCTTATACTTTACTGTCAAGGAGAAACCATCATAGTAAGTTTACATTGATAACATCTTTATTTTCTTTATCAAGTCCTTCATCTAGTTACTCCACCTCTTTCACTAGAAAGGTTTAATCGAAGACTGATAAATCCTTTTTTTCTTCTTCTTACTAGGTCTTGTTGATTCTTCTACCACCCACCATCTTCTTTCTAAAATATTATTTATTGTATTTATTTGCTTTATGTTTTGCGGGATCCCCAATCCCAGTGTTTAAGACAAACACATTTACAATTTCAAGAATATGTAACAGACTATATATTTTTTGAAATTTCAAGAGAACTACTTCGGGAACAATCTTGACTATGCTTTGTAAACCTATTTTTAGAATATAAAGTATTTGAGGTTGATATACCATTATCTTTATTTGAGCTTCCCATGTGTCCACTCTGTTAAAGTTCTCTTATGCATGCAGATCATCTACTTTTTTATTTTATGTGATCATAAATATTTATCCCAAACTATGATGGATGTGAGGAAATTTTTCTTATTTGATTTAAATGTGTGATTCCTGGTCCTTTCTTAGGAACTTTATTTAAAAAGAAAACAATTTTTTTTTCTTTTCATTTTACCATATTGTAATATTTTTGTTTCTTTGAATTACTATAACAGACTTTTGTCAAGTCCCACATTTTGAATATTTTAAAGATCTCAAGAAAATTTAAAGAGGAGTGCCACCTCTATAAAAACACAGGGGGATTCACATCCTCGTGAGGTTTCCATTTTGGTCCTAAAGGATTCAAGCGCCAACACATTCCAATTCATCATCAAACCTCACCACCATAAAAAACCCTATCCCAAGGGTGATGTCAAGGCCAAAAGTGTAGCGCATGGCCTCCAAAGGAAAATTGTTTGGCAAGGTGAGGTCTATGTATCATCCTTCAAGGTGTCTTCTGTTTCTTGCAAAGGAAACATCCATCATCTGTCAGCTCCCAAGGTGTGGTTCATGACATCCACTCCATGGGATTCAAGCCCCAATGAAGTCCTAAACTAGGCTTTTTCCTCCAAAAATGTTGTTATGAGGAAAATCTCTCTATGGCTAGGGGTAAACCACAACAGACGAAAATGAATACATAAATCAAATCTATTATCAAGTATTCCATATAGACAAATATGCTAGCAAGACAAGATAAAATTCCTACCTCGTCTGACCGTTCATTGAAATCCACTGTTGAGCACTTGACCCAAAGCAATATACCTGCAACTAGTCCTCAACAACCAAGCGACACAAGCATATGGTGATAATATATGACGTTGGTACATTCAATAACATAATCCATCAACATTCATAACAAATACTCCCATGGAATAATAATTCAAATATTTTCAAGATATTAATTGGACAAGAAAAGAGTATTTCTATTAAGATATAATCAATAGAAGTGAATAAGTTACAGAGTTACATGTTGGCATGGTTCAGAACCAAGAAACTAAGTTCCTTCCAGTTGGGCCTCCACCACTTCAATCCTCCACCAAAGGAAAGCTCATATAAGAGAGACAATGGAGTTCTCAATCATTAAGGGAAGAGCTTGGGGGCTGAACTATGTGTTCAAACTTAAAGGATAAAGAGATGCAGAATCAATGTGAAGTGAATAATTTCTCCAGAGTAACTTTGCTCTCAAAGTCAAATTCTTGCTCCTCTTTTCCATAGCTCAGATTTGGTCCATTTATAGCCTTCAAGTGGAACTGAAGGGATGATTTAGAACATTTCTAGTATATGGAAGGCCAAGGATCATTTATCTCATGACGTGACATGGAAACCCGACACCGTTTTTCAATTTTGGGCACATTTCCCGATGTACACGGGCTCTAGTGGTGCAACCTACATATACGCATGTTGTATAGTAGGAAAGGTGCATATATGTGGAAAAAATTATATTTTTAGCTCTAGGATTTGCAAAAAGGGATTTCAATTCTGCATAGGGAAATGGAAAAAGGCCTTCTGTGCAAGATTGCATGGGGCGAGGCAAATATTTCTCTAACAAATGCCCCCTAATGTGTGAGGTCAAAGGAGTATCTGCGATGGACGAAATACATTATAAAAACCCATAAGTGGAGTAATGGGGACCGAGTTGGAAGAACTAGTTGCTCATTACAATTTGTACTAAATTTGCATCCATGGCTGCCAATTTGAATTACACTACGGATCCATGTGAAAATATACCAAAAAACTGTCTGTGGCCATGAATAGGAAAATACAAATGCGGTTACATGCCAAACGATGTCATAGTCATGAAAAAGGCCCAATAAAACTAGTCTCAAAATCAATATGAAGATATATTTATACAATGGAGTACAATATGATCTCCCATGATCACTGAAGTTACACAGGTACTGGTCCAATGAAAAGGTAGCAACAACTCAGGAAAGTTGTGGCTACATACTGATGTCTTCAAGTCTTCTACACAATCTGCCAAAGGTGCAAGTCTACATCGTGTGAATAAAGGAGTTGAGGTCGAACACAATGAGACTTCGTTGGATTACTGGTCATTGAGGTATACCGTTAACAAACCTGAGACAACCTACCGATGATGAAAGTAGGTATCAAGGCACTGAGTACATTCTTACAAGTGTGAATAAAGGATTTGGGGTCAAACACTTGAAGAATCCATCGATGATCCAGATTATTTTCACCTCGAAATGAGAGTGGAGATATAACACAGAAATATTTAGAGATATTGCAAGAGAGACAACAATATAACATAGATATAGAGGAAATAAACAAGATTCACATATATACAATAATACACGATTTCTATTAATGAAATAAATGTACAAAGACTGTAAAAGTACAGAGTGAAAGACTCGCTAGAATGGTGGCAGCTTATCTCTGAGAAGAGATGTGACGACTACTCGCATTCGCAAGAAGATAATATTTACAATGAGGCTCTAAGGGCCTTTTTAACATAAGGAAAATCCAAAACCCTAACCCTGGAAGATGAAAATCCAAAAGGTTTGCGGGCCCCGATGGGGGTAGTTGATACATCAACTTCCCAGGGGCGCAACTTTTGCATACAATCTCTGTTTGGGGCGCTCGATACGCCGTTAGAAATATCTATCCGAGGAATAAAAATTTTGTGTGAGGAACATGGAAATTTGTTCGATGTTTCTCCCCATTTTCCCAAGAAACGTCGTTTAGGGCCTCAAAACGACTCTGGAAGTTTAGGACCCGAAAAACTGCTAAAAATAGTAAATTACCAAAATTGCCAGAAAACCGTTTTGAGTCATTTGGAAAAGGTGGGTGGCCATCAATATCCACCTGGATCAATCCTCCCTCCTTAGGAAGAAATGGTCTCCATTGTGTTGAGATCCCAGGGAGAGGGGAAAGTGATTGTTGAATCTGAATCTTGGTGATCTCCTTGCCTTGCTGGAGACGTCACACTGCTTGGTTTGTTGAAGGTTGTCACGAACCTGTGGATGGAAGGGTTGGACATTTTTAACCAGTCTGGCTACATGAGATGATTGTGTGTAGAAGAAATCTTTGTTTTTTGCTGCAATCTTGTTGACTTTCTTCTGTTGGATAGAAGGTTCTTGGGTTGAGGCTGTAGTTGTTGCAATATCCTTATGTTCATCTTTTGAACAGATTGTGAAAAAGATAATTTTTTTAGTATGAGATACTACCTTGTAACACTTTTTAGGTGGGACAATATTCGGAATTACCTCTGGTATTCTATAGAGGTGACCCCCAAAAGTAACAATGACACTACGGGGTCGAGACTCATAAATAGCATGGCGCTTCCACATATATGGCTGGCCCAAGAGAACATCACAGACATCCCATGGGGAAACATCACATAATACCTCATCCTTGAAGGGTTGGATGCCATATTACAATCGACACTAATGGTTGACAGGAAGATCTCATCCTTGGCGAAGCCACCCAATGCTGTATGGTTGCGGGTGTGGTGTCATTGACAATCCCAACTGTTTGATGACCTCTACTAAGATCAAGTTCTTCTGGCTTCCACTATCAACAGTAAAATGCAGTGGTGTCCCCTTCACCCACATCTCTGAATGAAAAAGGTGCTCCCTCTCTTCTGGATCTATTGGTTCTTCTGGTTGAATTGTTGCGGTCACGACAATAACAATGGGGTATGTATCGATGATCTGTCTTTTACTAGTATTTTCAGTATCAAATTCTGAATGAGGGTTCAACTCCTTGTCTTTGATCTCGACCACCAATGATTGTTTTGAGAGACATTCATCGGTGTTGTGCCAGGGGATTTTGTGGAAATCGCACCATTTTCCGGTGTCCTTCTCTGTCTTCCCGTGACCCTTCTTTTCCTATGGCTTAAACTGGTTTTCAGGAAGTTGTTTGTTAGGGCCATATTTATCATACTTTGGTTGTTGCAGATTTGCAGAGCCGAACTCCTGTTTTTTCTAGTTCTCAAACTTCTACTCGATTTTAACAACGTATCGATAAGCAGAACCGAGTGATGAGATGTCTAGAAAATCCATTTCAATTTGGATGTATCTTTGTAGAGCCCAATGATATTTTATAAATAAATTTCATTCAGAGTCCTTGATACCCAACTTAGTGCACAAGGTATGGAAGGTATTGGTGAACTCCGAAACTGCTTGGCTGCTCTCTTGTCGTAGTGTGGTCCATCTCATGTATTGGTCCTCATAGTTGCCAACAGGGTAATACTGTTCCTTTACCACATCCATGAAAAAATCCCAAGTGGGATCAACCCCATATATTCTAGACTCCTCTGTGGAACTCTGCTCCCAGTAAGTTTCCCACCAATGTTTGACATGGGGGAGAGCTTTAAGGAGTGCAAAGGTGATCTTTTCTCTATCGGAAAAATTGTGAACAGAGAAATAACCTTCTAGCAGATTTAACTATTTGTCTAGGGATTTTGCATCTACTTGTCCTTCAAATACTGGAATATCAAAATTAAATTGTACCTTGAAAGACAAGGTGCCTCCAAAGTGGTCTCTTGATGAAGATGGGCCTATTTCTATCGGCAAGCATTGAAGGATGTGGGAAAAATTCTCCATCATTTCGTCCCTCTGTCGCGTGAGAGCTTGCTTAAGCAACAAATTGATAGAATCGCCTGCTCCATCGTTTTTATTTTCTTCCACCATTGAGGGTTTCTTGGGTGTGTGAGAGAAATTATACTCAAGAGATAAAATATTGAAACCCAACTTGCTATACTCATACCTCGTCGGGGACATGCACTGAAAATGATCAAGAGCAACCTGCTCTTATACCACTGATCCGGATTATTTTAGGCACAAAATGAGAGCGGAGATATAACACATAAATATTTAGAGATATTGCAAGAGAGACAAAAATATACTAGAGATATAGAGGAAATAAACAAGAGTCACAAATATACAGTAATACACGATTTCTATCAATGAAATAAATGTACAGAGACTGTAAAAGTACAGAGTGAAAGACTCGCTAGAATGGTGGCAACTTATCTTTGAGAAGAGATGTGATGGCTACTCGCATTCGAAAGAAGATGATATTTACAATGAGGCTCTAAGGGCCCTTTTAACATAAGGAAAATCCAAAACCCTAACCCTGGAAGATGAAAAGCCAAAAGGTTTGTGGGCCCCGATGCGGGTAGTTGATATGTTAACTTCCTAGGGCGTAAATTTTGCATACGATCTCCGTTTGGGGTGCTCGATACACCGTTATAAATATCTATCCAAGGAATACAAATTTTGTGTGAGGAGCATTGAACTTCACTCCATGCTGCTTCCCGTTTTCCCAAGAAACATTGTTTAGGGCCTCAAAACGACTCCGGAAGTTTAGGACCCAAAAAACTGCTAAAAATAGTAAATTACCTAAATTGCCAGAAAAATGTTTTGAGCCAGTTGGAAAAGGTGGGTGGCCACTGATATCCACCTGGATCAATCCTCCCTCCTTAGGAAACAATGGTCTCCATTGCGTTGATTTCCCAGGGGAGAGGGGAAAGTGATTTCTGAACCTGAATCTTGGTGACCTCACTGCCTTGCTGGAGACGTTGCACTGCTTGGTTTGTTGAAGGTTGTCATGAACCTATGGCTGGAAGGGTTGGACCTTTTTAACTAGTCTAGCTACATGAGATGACTGCGTGCAGAAGGAATATTTTCATTTTGCTGCAATCTTGTCGACTTGCTTCTGTTGGATAGAAGGTTCTTGGGCTGAGGCTATAATGGTTGCAATATCCTTATGTTCACCTTTTGAACAGATTGTGAAAAATCTAAATTTTGTAGTATGAGATACTACCTTGCAACACTTTTTAGGTGGGACAATAGTTGGAATTACCTCTGGTATTTTGTAGAGATGATCCCCCAAAGTAACAATGACACTACAAGGTCGAGACTCATAAATAACATGGCGCTTCCACATATATGGCTGGCCCAAGAGAACATCACAGACATCCAGTGGGGAAATTTCACATAATACCTCATCCTTGAAGGGTTGGATGCCATATGACAATCAAAACTGATGGCTAACACGAAGATCTCATCCTTGGAGAAGCCACCTGATGTTGTATGGTTGCGGGTGTGGTGTCGTCGACAATCCCAACTGTTTGATGACCTTTGCTGAGATGAGTTTCTTTTGGCTTCCACTATCAACAATAAAATGTAGGGGGGTCCCCTTCACCCACATTTGTGAATGAAAAAGGCAGTCTCCCTCTTTTGGATCTGTTGGTTCTTCTGGTTGAATTGTTGCGGTCACGACAATAGCAGTGGGGTCTGTGTCGATGATTTGTCTTTTACCAGTATTTTCATAATCAAATTCTAAATTAGGGTTTGGATACTTATCTTTGATCTCAACCACAAATGATTGTTTTGGTCGACATTCATCGGTGTTGTTCTAGGGGATTTTGTGGAAATCACACCATTTTTCGGTGTCCTTCTTTGTCTTCCCATGACCGTTCTTTTCCTGTGGCTTAGACTAGTTTTCAGAAAGATGTTTGTTAGGGCTATCTTTCTCATACTTTGGTTGTTGCAGATTTGTAGAGTCGAACTCCCATTTTTTTTGGTGCTTAAACTTCTGCTCAATTTTAACAACATATCGATAAGTAGAACCAAGTGATGAGATGCCCAAAAAATCCATTTCAGTTTGGATGTATCTGTGTAGAGCCCCGCAGTATTTTAGAAATAAATGTTGTTCAGAGTCCTTGATACTCAAATTAGTGCACAAGGTATGGAAGGTATTGGTGAAATCTAGAACTTCTTGGTCCCTCTCTTGCCGCAGTGTGGTCCATCTCATGTACTGGTCCTCATAGTTGCCAACAAGGTAATACTGTTCCTTTACCGCATCCATGAAAAAATCCCAAGTGGGATCGACCCCATATATTCTAGACTCCTCTGTGGAACTCTGCTCCCAGTAATTTTCCCACCAATGTTTGACATGGGGAAGAGCTTTAAGGAGTGTGAAGGTGATATTTTCTCTGTCGAAAAAATTGTGAACATAGAAATAACCTTCTAGAAGATTTAACCATTTGTTTAGGGCTTCTGCATCTATTTGTCCTTCAAATACTGGAATATCAAAATTAAATTGTACCTTGAAAGATGAGGTGCCTCCAAATTGGCCGCTTGTTGAAGATTTTCCTATTTCTATCGACAAACATTGAAGGATGTGGGAAAAATTCTCCATCATTTCGTCCCTCTGTCGCGTGAGAGCTTGCTCAAGCAACAGATTGATAGAATCGTTTGCTCCGCCGTTTTTATTTTCTTCCGCAATTGAGGGTTTCTTGTGTGTGCAAGAGCGATTTTCCTCAAGAGAGACAAGATCGAGACCCAACTTTCTATACTCAAACCTCATCAGGGACATGCACTGAAAACGATCAAGAGCAACTTGCTCTGATACCACTGATCCAGATTATTTTCGGCACGAAATGAGAGTGGAGATATAACACATAAATATTTAGAGATATTGCAAGAGAGACAACAATATAAAAAAGAAATATAAGAAATAAACAAGAGTCACAGATATACAGTAATGCACGATTTCTATTAATGAAATAAATGTACAGAGACTGTAAAAGTACAGAGTTATAATGGTGGTAGCTTATCTTTGAGAAGATATGTGACAGCTACTCACATTCACAAGAAGATGATATTTACAATGAGGCTATAAGGGCCTTTAAAACATAAGGAAAATCCAAAACCTTAACCCCAGAAGATGAAAATCCAAAAGGTTTGCGGGCCCTGATGGGGGTAGTTGATACGTCAACTTCCTAGGGGCGTACTTTTGCATACGATCTTCGTTTGGGGCGCTCGATACACTGTTAGAAATATATATCCGAGGACTATAACTTTTGTGTGAGGAACATTGAAATTCATTCCATGTTGCTCCCCATTTTCCCAAGAAATGTCGTTTAGGGCCTCAAAACAGCTCCGAAAGTTCAGGACCCAAAAAATTGCTAAAAATAGTAAATTACCAAAATTGATAGAAAATTGTTTTGAGCCAGTTGGAAAAGGTGGGTGGCCACCGATATCCACCTATATCAACTGATTAGGGGACATTGATGTATTCCCAACTGTCGATGGTGAGAGAACCTACCACTAATGACTACAAGCCTCTAGGTACTCATAGGACTCTAGGTCTCATTTCTAGAATAGATGAGATGAAGTCGATGGAAGGAGACCTACTGAAAGTAGATCATTAAGGAATATCTCATAATTCAAAATGAGGTACAAAGCAGGAGTTTGATGATTTGGAGGAAATCTGACGAAAAACATGTTCACGAACCAACGACCATGTGCGTCTTTCATGTGTGCCAAGAGCAAGCGGTACATGAAAAAGACCCTCCGAATAACAGTCAAGGAGGAAAACTGTTGACAAAGGTGAGGAAACCAACAATAAATATAATGGCATCCAATACACTACACGGATCCCAATGTGTGAATAGATGTCTTTCCTTATAACATAAGGGAAACCACCTAGTCAATGACCAATGATGAAATGTCGATTGTTGGGTTCAAGGTTACCTACCAATGAGGAAAGTAGGACCAGTGTACATAATAGGACTACAACTTCATGTGGTTCTGAGACAAACTGAGGGTATGGCCGACATGCAAAGTCAAGAGTTCCAAGGAATGGTCGACACAAGTTGATAAACATCCTTTGAACAAGAACATGAGGCATATGGAAGACTCTGGAAGCATAGACTCAATGATGAAACCATGAGATGCAGGAGGCATCAATCAAATTCTCCATATGGAATGGAAGAGTAACTAGTCGAGGGAGTAAACTCTCTGTAACGAGCTCAACTTCCTAAGGCCATGCTAAACCCAAAATTATGATGAAAAGAAGAATAATTTTTTTTTTGCTCTGTTTAATGGAAAAACGACTACCGCCAATATAAGATAATACTCCATTCCCGCCCATTTTTTTTTTTCATAGTCAAATGAATTCTATGATACAAAGGAGGAAACGAGTGTCGCAAGTAAGAAAAAATAGTTCCAACAGTGGAACATACCTATGCTGAATGCAAGGAGGTGCATGTGGGAGATGGACACTCGGGGGAATGTTCCCTCCTAGGTATAGGATGTCAAGTTGCAAAGGATATAAACGAGGCTCTGCTTGGTTGAGGATGCAAAACTATTGAGGAAAACAATTTATAACGCAAAGCGAGAACCGGTCATAGGCTCAATATTGCAAGCAAGGGAATGAGATGCAATCACAACTTAACGCCAAAAAATGTCCTTTTTCATAATCTTAGTCTACTTGGTTTGAAAAAGGGATAAAATTGTACCAAATAGACGTCCTTTCAAATCCAATATACGAGTGTGAAAGAGACAAGTTCACTCGGCAATCTTTTCGCTTTTTGAAAACGAGTCGGAAAAGAGCTTAAATCAAACTCACCTGGGAGTCCTCTAGGTATAGGTTAACATGTTTATGAGTGAGAAATGAGGGTCAACATAAAGTCGTGTAGTATCTATAAGGGACTCCCGTTCCTACGGAAAAAAATATCTGCATGGGAACCAAATGGCGCAGAGGATCTAACTAGGGTACCCATGTTTGGTAAGTCTCTACTATTTGATAATGACACATCTTGTAGCAGATGGAGGGTTCTGTGTTGCTAAAAAATGGGTTTGTACCTAAGGCATATGGGTGAAAATTATAGGACAATGCAAGTGTGAATGATGGAATGGATACCTATCCTATATGATGGGTAGTGAAAATACCTGTCCATAGTTACGAACGGTCAACATAATGCTAAAAAATGCAAGAATCCCTGGTGAAAACTACAAAAACCAACTCAATCCACTGATGTATTAGTCCATTAGAAGAAAATATGATTTGAAACTATGAGAAGTTGGTAAAAATTGCTATAAATAGTAATAAAAACCAAATTTTACTATGTCATTTGACTTTTTTACCCAAATAGTGAATTTTGGACCAAATTACCTCTAATCTTCAACTGGTGATTGTGGAAGCATCGAGTGACGGAATCAATGACCATCTAGACTAGGTAGTTCCACTTCCCCTCCTCTTCCTTTATAGTGGATTACATATTGTATTTAGGTCTCAATTTTTAAATTAGTGAAGGCGCAAATTAGAGGTTTAGGTGTACGTGGGCTACCATTCATCAGGTCTCGTATACGCGTGGTTATACGCGACTGTCTAAAAGAAAACCATTTTATACTCGACCATATACGCAACTGTGAATGTTGGAACCCACATATATGTCCGTAAACAAAATTTTTGATGGTTGCTAACTCAAAAAGTGATGTTTCTCTGGTAGGATGGTGCTAGAATGAAGGAAAAGGGAACATGAGGAGGTAGACGATGTTGTGGAAAGAGATCCGGGGGCCCAAATGGCCTTGAAAATATGCGAGTTGTACAAGTTTTGGGCACTCAAAGGGATGAGGGCCCAAGTGAGTTTGCTATAGTTTCTTGTGGATTACTAGGATCCAGACAGTGAGAGATTCAAACTTAATGGGAAACCATTAAGGATTGAAATTGAGGATATATATTTCTTGACGGGGTTGTCGCGTCGTGGTGAGGTGGTGAACCTCAAATCTTGGGGAGATGGGAGCGGTATGAAGATAGAAGAGTACATAGACTCTCACTGTATAGTAGGGATCGATAAGGTCGGGAGTCAACTACCCATTTGAGCGATAAACAATATAAGCCTCAAGATTGTTGTCCTAGTTTTGACCTAGATCACAGGATCAACTTCATTGTAGTAGGCATCGAGGCCACTTATGTTCTAATCCTTAGAGTGTTTGAGACCCACGGTGTACGATTGGTGCACCTCGCTACTTGCTAATATGAAGAGCCAGTTGACATAATGAAAAAAGGGTGATAAGAGGAACTTCGAGTTTGCTTCCATATTGTGTAGCTTTTTCTTCGAGTCGGTTCTAGGTTTGGGACCTAGAGTTGATATCAATCCTTGAGGACCTCATGATCCATCCATGGCATGATGGACCGAGGTGATGAGACGATAGGGGAGGTAGGGTGCCCACACCCTATAATGATGATTTCTTTTACTGGTGGAGACGACAGATCATTTCTCTCGATGAACACCCATATGCAAGGATTGACTTCATAGGGGACCCTAACATGCCATTACCACCAGGGAACGCCTACAGGGACATAGGTATGTCACAGTTTTTAAATATTTCATTTGTTTTTGTATTTTTGTGTAGTAAAACAAAAATATTTTTGGATGATGTTTAAGTACTAACTAGACACGTATGTGATGCAGAAGTAGGTCCACGACGACCATACGAGATTCCACAACATCGTTGAAGGAACCAAGGAGATGAGGTGACAGGAGGAGAATCATAGAGAGTCCTTCAAAACATGCAAAGAAACCTGTATCGTTTGACACATAGGATTCCAATGGTTCATGTAAAGGATCTGCTGGAGGCTATGCAACGACAGGTGGTTGGCGTGCCCAGAGCTTGGGTGTGACTCTTTTGGTGTCTCGCAAACACCGTAGTTTGTTATCATGACACACATTCAATGCCACAAGTGTATATGTCATGGATTTTGTATTATCGGCTATATATGTGTATTGAAGGTGTTGGCCCCAATTTTGTACTATAAACATCATAGTTTTTGAAATATATATAAAACATGGTTCTTCGACTTTACTTATATTACAATGTGTACATTGATGAGAATGTTTTCTTTGCTTTAGTTATGTGATAAATTCCAATCTAAACTGAAATTAGCATAAGCATCAGATACATAATTAGAACTCCTAGGTATGTGATGATAAGTAATAAAATCAAAATGTCGTTCTAAAAGGCCTACCTGTAGGAATCGTCAGAGTAATGTAGGATCGTGCACACGGTAACTTCTGTTCAAATGACATACTACTAACTGGGAATCCAGGTGAACCTCCAAAGAGATAATACCATGTAAAATGGCATCGCGCAAAATTTCTATAACGACATTATATTCGACCACATTATTCGTGGATGGCCCTAGGCATACACTACCTGAAGACACTAGTAGAACCTCAAGTGAGTAAACCACCCAAACGACGGAAGCCAAGTTCCGTGTATGACGATTGGCTCCATCTATGAATCCTAGGTAGACTGAAGACTCAGTTGAAATCTACCAACCAATGGAAAACTCGATAAGCAAGTTGAAGACAAAAATAAAGGGAAATGATATATACACTAAATCATGGATGATTTTAGGGGCTAAATTTCTCTCATGGGTTAATTTTCCATGGTTTCCCCAAAAATTGATTCTCTATTCTAAAAATGATTTGCCCAAATTCTAAAGGAAAAAATTGTTTTACCTTAAAAATCGTTAAAATTTTATATAAACTATATAAAATCCTTAGAAATTTAAATATTTTTACAAAAATATCGCCAAACATTTATAGTTGGCATATGAAGGATTAGTAATATTCGTCAAGGTTTCTACATTTTAAAATAAATTTCTATCCTTAAAATCATCCCTACACTAAATTACATTAGTATACAAAGAGTTATGCCCAAGCTTGGGGCTCAAACATAATATATTTTCAAGTAGATCCCATTCCTGGGCTCGGCCAACATGTTCCCTTCATAATATTCTAATTCATAGGCTCCTTTTTCTAAGAAATGTCGCACGATATAGGGACTGTGCCACATGGGTTTGAACTTGCATTCCCCCATCTGTTCTTTGGCTTGATCATATAAAAGGACCAAGTCACCCTTAGTGTACAATTGAGGACAAACATATTTATTGTACTGTACCTTGACACATCTTTTATTCGCTTCGATACCCGTAGAGGCGTCTCAACGCTCCTCGTTAAGGCTCTCTAGGTGTACGAGGCGTCGCTTGAGTTTGGAAGTGTCAAGGAGAAGCATGACTACCAATATAAGAGAAGGGATTTCACATTCAATAGGTAATTAGATCGACTCCACACCATGTACTAACTAGAAAGGGGAAAATCCAGTGGCAATCTTGACCGAGGTTCAGTATGCCCAGAGTGTGGGATATAGCATAATATGCCAGTTAGATTTGTTCAAGCTGATAGTTTTCTACAAAATGGTCTTGAGAGACTTGTTGACGACCTCTACCTATCCATTTTCCTGGGGGTAGTAAGGGTAATAATGAACATTCTTAAACTCCAACTTGGATACTATCTCTTCCATCATTTCATTATGAAAGTGACTGTCATGATCAGTGACAATCACACTCGGGATACCGAAGCTGACGATAATTTGATTCAATATGAAGAAGGCGACAATATTCCCATCGGATTTAAATGTAGGCATGGCCTCGACCCACTTAGTAAAGTAGTCTACGATCACGATAATGTGTTGATGCCCCCCAGTCGAATTTGGGTTGCAACCCACAAATTCCACCCCCCACTTGGTGAAGGGACCAACGATAATGATTAGATGGAGAGGGGCTAGATGCGAGTGCATTTTCCGAGTGAACACCTGGCAGGGATGACACTTATTAACTGCTTCAACACAATCTTTAAAGATATACGGCTAGAAATAACCTGCTTGCAAAATTTTTTGGTCTGTCCCAAGCCCAGATAGATGACCACCATAAGCCCCACTGTGGAAATCATTTATAACCGACTCAGGTTCTTCATGATTTAAAAAACGACGCAGGATATTTTATATTCCTCGATGATGCAGAGTGTCATTGATGATAAGGTAATTATTATCTTGGTATCGTACACGTCATCGGTCATCTCGTGAGAGATGTTGAGGGAACTTCAAACTTTGAATATTGAGAACAATGTCTCCATACCAGGGGTTAGAAGACGAGACAAGGAAAATGTGTTCATGCATAAAAGAATCAACATGAATAACATCCTTGTCCAATCGTGGGAAGTTGGATATTAACTCTACAAGGACTAGTGATTTCTTGGATTTCGCAGCAGTGAAATCGAGATCAAATTCTTTTAAAATGACAATCTATTTATTGTATTTCCCCCCTATGATACGCCTGTTAAGGATGTATTGAAATGGATTGACATCGAAAACTACTGTAGTTTTACAAAGCAATATATAATGGCATAATCATTGGAATGCGTGAACAATATCCAAAGCTAGCTTTTCAATGTGAGAATATTTGAGCTCAGGATCAACTAAGTTTCGACTAATATAGTATATCACGTGCTCACGAAGCTCATCATCCTCCAAAACCAAAACCATACCAATCATCTCTTCGGACACAATGACATAAAACAAGTAATCCCTACTGTAGTCGGGAGACTTCAGCAGAGGCGTTGATACCAAGGATTTCTTCAAAGAATTGAAGGATTCCTCGACCCACTCATCCCAGATAAAAGGGGTGTCCTTCTTCGAAAGGCACATGAAACCCTTAGTAATATTGGCATAATTTACTGTACACCGACATAAAAAGTTAGATTTCCCTTGTAAACCTTGAAGTTGTTGAATAGTGCATGGGGGAGTGTTGGAGGCAGGACAAAGTGGAAAAGCAAGGTGATTTTGGGAAAGAAAGCATGCACGAGGAAAGCGACAGCTGGAAGGAAGAACAACACTCGCGCATGCAGGGAAGACCTAACAACGTTAGGGTTAGGGTTTTGGTAATGTATTGTAATGGTTGAAGACCCAAAAGCATATAAATATATATGCTTAGGTATCATAGGGGGGCTGGTTATTGTTGTTATCGGGAGTTTGTATTTTATAGAGATAAGTCGTTATTAGAGCTATGGTAGAGAACCGATGTGTAATATTTTGTTGTATGGTCTACTTTTGTAATTTGTTGAGATAGAAATGAAGAAGAAGGGTATATCTTGAGGGTTATATCATAGGCTAAGGAGCCTGGTGTGATCTAGTCCACCTCATATAAATCTTACCCGACAGGGAAGAGTTGTAAGCACGCAACGCGTAGTGATAGAACGATTATAATAAAAGAGATGAGATCAAAATATTTGTGGACGTAGCCCAGGAGGGGGTGAACCATAGTAATGTCTGTGTTGTGTGATGAATTTCTATACATATTATCGTCTCTAGTAGTTATTGTTATGTTTAATGAATGAGTTGATATATTTCCTGCTTATTTGCAAATGACAGTGTATTGCATTTACAAGTTATAATAATGGTTTAGTATATAGTTCTCATATCTCATACTCAATCCTAGGCTATAAAAGCATGAGTATTAGAGCCACCCATTAAAGCTATCTCGGGTGAGACTGTGCAACACATTCTTTGCATTGTGTTGCCTTCTGGTTTACCAGGAAGGCTGATAGTTTTAGAGGCTTTGTTGGAAACCTGACAGACATGAACCCTGGGTCACTCAGTACGAAATCATAATAGAATAGTAACCAACATGGAGGAAATCAAAGTATTTCCTCAATATTTAACGGATCCACCATGATCCCAGTCTTAGAAACTAAAAATCCCAGAAGACGTCCAGACCTAACGCAAAAGATGAAATTATGAGGGTTTAACCAGATTCTATATTGACGACATCTTTCAAAAACTAGCCAAATGTGATTAGGGTGATCCACCCTCTTATGAGAGTGAGCAAGAAGATCGCCAAGATAAGCCTCGACTATATGCTTAAGATCATGGAATGTGAAGGTCATAGCACGCTGGAAGGTTGGTCCAGCATTTTTAAGGCCGAAAGGCATCTTCCAGTATGAAAAAGTACCCCAAGGAAAAATAAATGTCATCTTATGTTGATCCTCTGGTTTAATTTGAATTTATTTATACCCTGAAAATCCGTCCATCAAAGAAAAAACTTCACTTCCCGCACATTCATCGAGAACCTGATCAATGAAAGGTGTCGGGAAGTTGTCTTTAGGATAGGCTTTGTTCAGGTCACAAAAGTCCATGCATACATGGATGGTTCCTTGCTTCTTATTCAAAGGAACATGATTGGATACCCATTCATTCAAGGGAACTGAGTAGATAAATCCAACATTAAGCAGTTTCTTTACCTCTTCCTTAATAATAGGGGCCTTCTGGGGATTGATAGCTCTAAGACATTGTCAAACAGGCTTAGCATCTGGGTAAGTTTTAATCTCATTTTAGAAAATTCGAGGATTGATTCCTGACATCTCTTCATATGACCAAGCAAATATATCTTAGAATTCCTTGAAGAGCTCAGTGTAGATCGAGATTTATTCTAGTGAACAATCCGCACCAATGTGTACATTTTCAATCTTACCAGGGGCACGAGAGATATCGATCATGACGGTAGGAGAGATACTCGTCATGTTTCCTTCAACATAAATGTTGTGTGTATCAAGTGGAAGTAGGACGTGACCGACTATCTCACTCAGAGTAGATCGAAAGTCATCTTGTTTGATTCTAGCAAGCTCTGGGAGAAAATAAGAGAGATGATGCATATCATCCAAAGGTTTTTCAGAACCATTCATGGCCTCGATGATAGATTCATTTGAGGGTAAATTATCATCAAGGCAGTCATGTGAACAAGACAACGAAGTGTCCCACACAAGCTTAAGAACATAATCCTCCTCGTCCGTCTACGAGGTAATAGGATCGGGATCGACGGAAGAGTCAAGAACAACTTGATATGATATCTCTAGTGCTGATAGTGGAATGTCCATTCCATCATGCGAATGACCTTCATAAGATGCAGTTGAGGAAGGTAGGGTCTAAGGATCATTAAAATAGGAAGTGTGAAAAGGAACATACCTCTCTGACGAAACAGGCCTAGTGGACATGGTGTAAACATGGTGAATCGGTGCCATGAAGTTGAAGGTGCCCATAAGGGAAGAATATATTTCGACATCAATACTCTTAGTTGTCGGCTGAGAATTTTTGACCACGGGGTTCGACAGTCCAACAGATGCACTGGGGATAGCATACACAAAGGACAATTGGTCGATCGTCATGATATTCCCATCATGAGGAAAACAAAGAGTGTGGAATACAAACGATATGATGATAGTCATAGCATAAGTCCAATTGTATCCTAGTAACAAGTTATAATCGAGGGGCACATCAACGACCTTGACATCCACCTCTACAGTGTTCTCACCTAACTGGACCGAAAAGGCAGAAAGAATATCGTGAGGGTGGAAGTAATGACCGTCAAAAGCAGTCAACATGGTCAGAGACTGAGAGAGAGTCAGAGAGCTGAGAGCTTTCCAATAGATCAGGGACATCACACATGTTGCAACGCCTTCATCAACAACCACACGCTTGATGGTATACTTCGAGTAACCCACGTGGATTTGGAATGCCACATGGTAAGTCAAGCGAGGCTTTACATCTGTGACATCAAACTTGATAACTTTCGAGCCATTGGGGATAGAGCTCCTAACGCAGATAGCATGGAATTCCTTTGTGAAGGACACGTTTGGAGTACCTCTAGAGATGACATCGCACAAGGGGTTTGACCCAGGTCCTAAAAAATAGAGTGATTTTGGGTAGCTCTAGCATTTGGATTGTGCGTAGAGCACTTGAGTACTCCTTTCGAAATACGAGGTAGTGGATCTGGTTTTTTGATCTGCAAGGGTGTCTCCGGAGGAGGAGGAGATTCTATACCAGGTAGAGTTTGTGGATAACTATAATCGCGAGACCAAGTGGCTACATCAACCTGATAATTGACCACATTCATGCACAAATGGTCACCGTCTTGTGCTAGTGGGTTTTGACTCCCACCAGTCACATTTTTGGCATTTGAGGAGCTCGAGGCCATGTGTTGGTTATGTGGAAAAGGATTCGTTAGCACGACGAGAGATAGAGATAAGAGCCTCGCAGCTTCCGCAAGTTTGGGACATAAATGAGTAAGATGATCGTTTTTATAGAGATTACAGGGAAATTTCACCTTATTCCTTTCTTTCTTTCCCTCACCAACATTATTATTCATCCTCTCATTATTACCATTGTTGTTGGGTTTATTATTATTATTCCCACCCTTATGATTATTATTATGTCCTTTCTTCTTATTCCCGCCTAGTTGTTGGTTACCATTTGGGTCGGTCAATGATTGCATGGAATGTACATCCCTCAAATGAGTGGGATTGGAAGACAAAGGCGAAGCTGGCCCTCCTACAAACTGGTTTAGAGACAACTCTTTCAAATGACTTGTCACCGAGTCTGCGGATTTCACATTGGCAGATCCTACAATGCCATCGACATGAGATCCAGGCTTTTGTCTAGGGTCATAGTTTGACCTCAGTGCATCCAGAATAATCTCGTATAACTTCCTAGTCTGAGTGTATATAAGATCTAACTGTTGGGATTTGAATATTTCTTCTTCCTCAGATGTAACCCCGGATATAGCAACATCCTTCGAAATATGAGGTTGTAAAGAATTAAGGAACCATTCTAATAGGAACTACGAGAGTATGTAGGTCTTGATCAACCTCTTTCATCTATGCCAGTCTTGGATGTGATCTGAGATATGAGTGGCATTGTCCTGGCATAAGGTCGACATAAGTTCTATGCCAACATCATAACGAACTGACAATTGGAAGTGGTTAAGGAAGAATACAACCATCTGACTAAAGGTCCTGTATGCTCCCCTAGGTAGCTTGATATGCCATTTCGTGACAACCCCCGTGAGGGTGCATTGAAACACTATTAACCGAATGGAATCATCGTTAAGGGAATTAGAAGAGAACCATAAGTGAAAGGTGGTAACGTGATCACCAGGATCCACACCATTCTTGCCTTCGAATTTTGGAATATATGAAGGAATCTTGGTGGGAACGAGGGGCCATGTATCATGACACACAGGTTCATTCATCAAATTAGACAAGTCTGGAAGGTTGAGCGTGGTCATAAAAGGGAGATGGGGTTGCGACATCTGGCCCCAAGCTCCTTGGAAAGATTGTGTTTGGGGAATCACAACCCATCCAGGGTTTTTGTAAGCACCATGGCCCCATTTGAGATTGTAAGACCCTCCTCTAGGATGATTCGTAAGAGGTTGGTTGGGCACCATTCCAATAGGAATGTTTTGATGGGGGTTATAAAAACTGCCCCCAGCCAAAGTGGCTCTGGGTTGGGGGTTTCCCAAGGTGTGAAACTAACCTCCTTAGGATGTGAATCCAGAGGACAAAGGTGGATTCATCATGCCAAACATGTTGGTCATAATCGGTACTGAGGAGGTGAGTGTAAAGAATGTAATTTGAGCAGAAGCTTGTCCACCAGGTTGGTTACTCCACCCAGAAGCAACAGGATTAGAACCAGGGTTAAAATAAGGAATGCCTCCCATGGTAAGAGTCGTTTGAGGTATTTGAGATCCACCAAATGAGAATGGAGTATAAGGAGGAGTTGTGCCCCAAGTCCAATTCTAGCATTAGGGCCAGCGGATGGGATGGAGTTTGAAAATTGCAAAGTGAAATTCAGGATACCATAGGAAAAAGGACTAGAGGCCATCGAGATGGACTGAACATTATAGCTCAGTGAGTGACCAAGAAACCCAAATGGGTTCATGGAAATAGTTTGAGTATTCATTATAGGACAAGAAAAAATGATGATAGGTGCCTCCGGCACTACAACCATTGTGGTTGCAAGAGTCGAAGGGGTGCCATTAACTATAGTAGGTATGGGATTTGAGGGGCTCCCAATATCTTGATGACTCAGTTCAGTATTCATCCTTGTAGAATCACAAGTCTGATAAGTGGAGGTGTGTGTACCACATTTAATAACTCTATGCCTTTTAGAAGGCAAAGACTCAAAATGCGGTGGTAACTGTAACAAGCAGCAAGACCGGTGGGGAAGTTGGTCTGACTCCATGATGACTTAAGATTCAAGATATAAAAAACAAATCCTAAGGCCAACTAGTAATTAAAGAGCACACCAAAAATAATCAAACGACCAATATGCACACAAACATGATAAAGTGGATGAAAGGGGCCTCCCTCCCTAAAGTAGGCATGCCTCGCCCAAGAGGGGCCTGATTCTCCCTACTAAATATCAGGGGTATCTGAATCAGTTATAAGGGCCCTCATGGGCTTAAAAACCAGTCAGTTAGATCCCCCCAGAGTGATAATCCTCCATAAAGGTTGTGTGTTGTCTGACCCTTATCTGACCCATGGTACCTACAAAATAACCCCTACAAGCCTATGTGGCACCTAAGTCAATCAATTAAGCAACCATGATATAACCAATGCACAGGTGAATAATCATAAGTCAGGTCCAACGTATGGGCGGGGTAGCAAATCTTGAAACCTTGAAAGCACCACCTCTCACGGAGGTAAGGGCACTAGCAAGATCCCCATATATGAATAGATCCCCAAAAATAGATTTGACTCTAAGAAGGTATTGTGGGGATATCCCTTCAATCGACCTCACGCCACCTCATTCTTAACTCCGGTGTAATCAGAGCCTTATGATATTACTGATTATACTATGGATGTCTCCACTCCCTTAGTCAGACACATATGTTGATTTAATAGCCTTGGAGAATTTTACTCACAAAATCTTATTCCAAGGCACTAAATCCTAAGCTAGTTTGTGCACCCTAGAAGATAAAATCGCTACTAATCAATGTTAAATTATAGCTTTTATTTTAATATCCTTGCTTACTCAAAAAGTGTGGTCGTGAAACTAGTGATGTTATGACTCAGCAAGTAAAATAAATGAATATGAATACAATGCAAAGTCCTAACTTCAATTTCCAATAAATGATATGCTTCCTAAAAATGCAATTCTCAATTCAATTATGCAATTGTAAATAAAATGCAATCTTTTTTTACATGCACTAAGATAAATGGAAAAGACTCAAGAGATCAAAATGCCAATCAATGTAAAATGCCTAATATTTTTGTATTCAATATAAGAAAAATGAAAATGCAAGGATTGAGCAACAACTTGATATAAAGACTCTACTATGTATAGACAAAGCCAACCTAAGTAGGATATCAAGGAGTAAAACACCCAGCCCAAGGTGCAAGGACAATCAAAATGAAAAGATGATGAGAAAGGCACCGCCCAAAAGTTCAACCAAAGACAAGTTTCCTGTCATTCCACAGATACTTAACAGTCACTACAGAGACCCAAGAAGACTCAACAATCATCAAAACCTACCCAACAACCACCAAACCCAACAATAGCGCAACAAAGGTTGATGTACGTGACTGTTCAATTGAAAAGCGCGTATGTACGCAACGAAAACTGTCAAGAAAAAACCCACGTATATGTGTCAAAACACAGCTAGGATAAGGAGAAGGCTGAAAGAATCAGACCCATAGTGAACAGAGGCTATCATGCAATCATAAGACAAGAAACTCAATACGAACGAGAGAAATCTAAGGAGAAAAACACTCCAAATCCCAAAAAAGAAGATTCATTTCCCTAGTATGGTCGCCAATTATGTTACGAGGAAAATCTCTCTATGGATAGGGGTAAACCACAACAGACGGAAATGACTGCAAAAATAAAATCTATTCTCAAGTATGATATATAGACAAATATGTTATCAAGACAAGATAAAAGGCTTACCTTGTCTGAACATTCGATGAAGTCCACCGTTGAGCACTTGACCCAAAGCAATATACCTACAACTAGTCCTCAACAACCAAGCAACGCAAGCATATGGTGATAATATATGATGTTAGCACATTCAATAGAATAATCCATCAACATTCATAAAAAAAATACTCCCATGGAATAATAATTCAAATATTTGCAAGATATTAATTGGACAAGAAAAGAGTATTTCTATTAAGATATAATCAACAAAAGTGAATAAGTTACAGAATTCCGTGTTGGCACATTTCAGAACCGAGAAACTAAGTTACTTCAAGTTGGGCCTCCACCACTTCAATACTCCACCAAAGGAAAGATCATATAAGAGAGACAATGAAGTTCTCAATCAATAAGGGAAGAGATTGGGGGCTGAACAATGTGTTCAAACTTAAAGGATAAAGGGATCCAGACTCAATGTGAAGTGAATAATTTCTCCAGAGTAACTTTTCTCTCAAAGTCGAATTATTTCTCCTATTTTCCATAGCTCAGATTTGGCCCATTTATAGCCTTCAAGTGGAACTAAAGGGCCGATTCAGAATGTTTCTAGTATATGGAAGACCAAGGATCATTGATCTCATGACGTGACATGGAAAGCCGACACCATTTTTCAATTTTGGGCACAATTCCCGATGTACGCAAGTTGTAGTGGTGCAACCTGCGTATACACATGATGTATAGTAGGCAAGGTGCGTATATGTGGAAAAATTATATTTTTATCTCTGGGATTTTCAAAAAGGGATTTCAAGTCTGCATAGGGAAATGGAAAAAGGCCTTCTGTGCAAGATTGCATGGGGTGAGGCAAATATTGCTCTATAAAATGTCCACCAAGAAAGGTCCCGCAAAGACAAATGAATGCACCCTCCAAGGGTCTCAAGTCAAATGTATCATGCCAAGTAAAATCACATTTAATACAAGAGCCACCTAAACATGTACATCAAAACTACCTTTTCAATTTAAACAAGTGCTCAAAGACCCTATGCAACTTGCCAAGTTTAGGTATGGGAGGGTTGGCGTGGTGACCTATTAGGTGAATCATTTATCAAGTTGAGTGTTTCCTAGGTGGACCCTCTCTAAGCCATGTAAAGAGTGCGAAGTGGATGAGGTTAAAACTTATGGGCACAGGGTTCATGACATACAAGGGTTTGTATTATCTCATTTATGGGTGCCTTTGTAGAGGGTGTGTTGCACCTTCATTTTCAATGCAACCTTTTTCGAAGCTCATTTATTGCCATTAATTAATTAAAGTGTTCCCATGTTGAAGATAAAGTGGGACTTATATCTGTTGGAACACATATAATTATAAACTTTTGATCTTTGTATTCCTCATCTCATGAAAATATATTTTTGCCAAAGGAAACGGTAATTCAGAAAGTGACTTTCGAATTTTAATTCAATTCCATTATCGGTTAACTATAAATAGGGTGCGCGCAATACCCACCGTTGATGAGTTTCCCCTTTTTTGACCGAACGACCCTAATACCTCCTAAGTTTTGGAGTCACCTGAATTTTAAAGAGGAAAATCACTAAAGGTCGATTTGTAGCTTCACGATTCGGGCATTATAAGTCTTAACAATAAAATCTCCGAACTCCGAATCACCGAAATGTCAAAATGCCAAAGTATTAAATGTTAATTAATCAAGTTAATCATGATCAAGATATAATTAATGACTTTTCACTTCGGAGTTCGGACACTTACCCAGTATCATAGTCTAAAATCTTTGAAGTCCGAATTTCTGAAATGCTTAAAGTTAAATATGATTAATTCAGACTTTTACTAGATAATTAATCACTTCGCAGTTTTGGGTTTCAGGAATTTCCTTTCGAGCTACATCTAAAATTCCCAAATTCCAAACTCTCGAAACACTCGAAATTGACACACCTTGTTAAATATGATTAATTAATAGATTAAAGCAATTATCCAAGAATTAACCTTCACAGATCTGGGATTTGGGGAATGTTCACTCTGTCTCATCTAAAGCTCACGAACGTCAAAGTATCAACGATATGTATGATTGGTTAAAGTTGACTATTTGAATTGTGATTAACATTTTTATTCAGTGAAGATATTACAGACCTCTCTTGATTGCAGGTAGGCTAATCTTATGGCACCACAAAAAGTTGCAAGAAAACTTGACGGATCAGGTTTCAGAATCTAGCAGAACGATAAATCAGTTCAGAAGATGGATAAACTAAGAAAGGGACCAAATATAGCAGGGGAGGGGATAAACGAACAGAAAAAGGGAGAACAAACTCTCAGGAGTGATAAATCCCCAAAGTGAAGAGATCTGGCACCGCGTGTACTTTTGATTTCAACGACGAATATTTACTTCGGAACTCTGGGCTTCGAGAGTTCGAAAATTCTTGCTTCATACATTCAAATTTTTTCCGAAGTGGTTATTCCCGAAGTGAGAGATCTGATGCCGCATGTCCTTTTGATTTCAACGACTGGGATTTACTTCGGGAGTCTGGGCTTTGGGAATTTTGAAATTCATAACACCACAAACCTTCCAAAGTGTCATATTTGTCGACACACATCCACTTCTATCAATGATCTAGATGGACTTCGATTCTTCAAAATTTCTTTACTCAACACTGCTTGCCTCCTTCTGGAGTATGAAATATCTGAAAACGGGGATCATCTGACATGTGTCCCCCTCTCACATCGACGAACATGAATTGCATGGAATTCGCTCTATCTTCTCTCACTCTTAAATTTGGGTGCTTATCTCACTCTGCGAAGAATGACAACTGGATTTTAATGGATCATGGAAATCAACAACTTGCAGGTATTTGACATGTCAAAGTTGCATGAGGTCTAGCGGTAGAGAGAAGCCCCAAAGTTGCAGATCAAGTTCCAGACGTCCTCAGAGATGGACAATCAATATTCGCTTCGAGAATTTGGGCTTTGGGAATTTCAACTTCCCTGCTCCCATTTTTCTCTGAAGTAGTTTCTCCCAGAGTTCTAAGATATTTGCCTCGTGTCCTTCTCAGATCAATAGTTGTCATCCACTCTGGAGCTCCATCTTTACATGCAGACCACCCCCTAGCTCTGAAGTACCAAAGTACATGGTAGTCATTAGTTCAGACATGTGGTACTCTCATCAGTCATGACCCCTGGCATCCAGCTGGTGAAGACACGTGTCACTTCTCTTTTCATGACACGTCAACATAGTGACGTCAGACCACCACATTAGATCATCCTCCAGGAAGTGTTCTTGTTCAGCGCCAAAGTAGTGCCATATCCAAGTGCGCTTAGAATGATCCTAATTTGGTAGCCAGATAAACCTTAGTAGTGGCACTAAAATTAGCTGTTGCGTAAAGATCGCACATTGCGACTAGATCAACGAACACGTTTCATTGTGGGGACTCAACATGCTTGAATGATAAAATTCCTGAGCGGTCCCGCAATTGAAACTGTGGTATAGTAAAAGAGCTATGTGTTATGAACATAAATATACGTAAATATATATTCATAACATAATAATTAATTAATTAATAATAATTATTAATAATGAAAGGTCATGTCTCAAAGGACATGACTATTGGTTAAGGGCACCCCTGCGTGGGTATATAAACGAGCCCTCGTTCTCAATTGTAAATCATATCTTATCATTTCTTAACGATTCATATATTATTTACAGTCCTACATGGATTACTTTGTTATATTCCAAGTATTTTGGATAATTACTATGTGAGCGAACTTTGTTCGTCTCACTACGTGGCATCACCAGGCACATTGCGGGACAAAAGGCGGTTTACTTCAAACCACCCCCTCGCTCCCTCGAAAAATTGAGAAACATAAAAGGATGTTGGAGCAACACTTGTCATCCACGTCATGTATCCCGTTCACCCTCCATCCTGTCACACCTTCCACATCGGTTACCCTGCTTACCTCCATTTCATTTTCATTTTTCCATGAATGATTACTTTTTCATACATCCGTTATCCATTCCTTGACAAACCATGCAGATCTATCCATCCAATTATCCTTCTCCCTCTAAAGAACCGTTTCTCCCAGTAGGTGAAGAGACATAAGAAAATGCCAGTGAATCCCATTAGATTTTACACCCTGTCGTTTCATTTCAGATATAGTTTATCTTAGTCAAATATTGTAAGAAGTCTAACTGTTTTGAGTTGTGATAAATTTTGTATAAATGCATAGATTCAATATCTATTCAAGGCTACTTCTTGCCGGGTGTAATAGAGAAAACTCTCCTTTTTTGAGTATTAATACAAGTGCAGACAGAGATTCCAATTTTTTTTAGTTTGAGTTATGTGTTTCTCTTGTATTTCCATATCTCTAGATTTCTTTATGTAATTCCTTGATAAGCGATTAATTGCAATTTAGTATCACTACTACTATAATCACATTATATCGACAATTCATTAAGTAAGTAGTTTTTCCTCTGTATTTATTTTAAGTAATACAAGACCTGCAAGCTACATGAATTACCACATTTTATATCATGTTCAAGGGTGCACTCTCCACTTTTCTTCTACTGCAACAAGGTGAGACTCTTTAGTAATTGATGCCTTACTTTGTTTAATAGTTTTGTAAGTTTCTCCCACACCATTTGATATTATAATTATGACTCAGACAACAAAATACGACCTTTTACTGTCCTATTATTAATTTCATTTAAGGATCGTTTCTTATATAACTAAAGGTAGAAAAAGAACTCTTTAAAACATTATTTTCAAACATTCCTGATTCCTAACATTACTCTTTGAGCCTTATGTTTAATCTTAGAAACAACATCTTTTTGGCGCCGCTGCCAGGGACAGAGAAACAAAGCTATTTTTCCCTGGGAAAACGACAAGGTAAATTTGTATCTTTGATAGTGAACAAAGATTGAATACACAAGGATTATTTTTATCTTTCACTTGGTGACTCCACTGTAGATAAAACTGGCATTCAGTCGAAAGAATCCAAATGATAAGCATACCACACCAGTGTCAGATCCCAAAAAGTTGTTGAAACCAAAGGGATACCTCAAATCGACTATTGCATCAGCAGGTAAAGTATATCAACCCAAACTTGAACAGGGTAATTCTAAGGTTCCAATTGAATAACTAACCTCTGAAGTGAGTTTTAAACAAGTACCCTCTATAAAGACCTCAACTAGTAAACCCGAGGTTAAGCTTGAGAATCCAGATGTGATTATACCCAAGATAAAAGTTGAGATTAACTTGATTGATATTCCTACCAATTTGAACAAAATATCCCTTTCGATGCCCATTGTTATTGATATTCTGTCAGTTATTTCCTTCCACGAAGGGAAAGTTCCAGTTTCCTAAAGCTTCGAAGAATATATTTTATACCCTGATTCATCCCCTATCAGTTCTCCTGTATATACATCTTGTAAGTCTGAAGAAACCAACTCGCATTTCCCTTTTCCCCCTTGTATAGAGATTTCAGTTCCTCAAGGTCTTTTCCCCCATTTCTCTTCACCACATCCTGAAGTAGTCGAAAGGTTACTACTTCAGTCCCTTGAAGTTTTTGAAAATCCCCTATTCATCCCCCAAATTTCATCTCTTAGACTTCCAATGGCTGTTGTCAGAGGTGCTGGCACCAGAGGCAGAGGAGTAGGTGGACAAGGGAAAGGACAACCTCCAACACCTAGAATATTTTCCAAGGTAGCTTCCAGATATGCCCCCTTGGTCGTCCCTTCCGTCCTTCATGATTTTCCCAAAAATTATATGAGAAACCTACCCAAATTTATGGGGGAAGGAGATTTGACCGCAACCGAGCACATAGCCTTTTTTGATTGGTTTTATGACATTCTTGGCATCGAAAATGAATATGTTTACTCAAGGATGTTAGTACAAACCTTTGAAGGACAAGTGAGAAACTGGTTCCGAGGGCTCTCGGTAGGTTCCATATGGTCATATGATGATCTACAAAATGACTTCCTAAGACAGTGGGGGGAGAAGAAGGACCATCTCTATTATTTGACTGAATTTGGGGCTTTAAGAAAAAATAATTCTAAGTCAGTTCTCGAATTTACTCAGAGGTTCAACAAATTGTACAATAAAATCCTAGTTGAGGTCAAACCCTCTCAACCTGCTACAAAGATAACTTTTGCAGGAGCCTTTGAGCCTGACCTTTCTCTCCTCTTAAGAGAAATAAGATCTTCCACTTTAGCAAGGATGTAGGACGATGCCATAGAAATTGAATCCAATATGATGGAATATGAGAAATTAAATACTAAAACTAAGATGGGAACCAAAGAACCTAGGTGTTTCAAAGAACAAGTTAGACCCTCTAGATATGGGAGGTCCACAGAAGAAAATATGGATGAGATGTCCAAGATAATAAAAGATTTATCAAACAAAATATCCAGAATGGAGCTAGATCAAGCCAAACCTAATAATTACACTAGGAATCAGTTTAAGAGAAACCCTAACCCCTAGATGCAACAAAGAAAAATAAAAAATGAAGATCAAAATATCCAAGCCCTGTTTAAAACTGGAAATTTTATGCAGAGGGACGATATGAAAAAATATGAGGAGTTATAAGAAGATCTGAACAACCTTAGCGACGACGATCTTGAGGCACATTTAACTAGAAAGGATTATGAAAAATATTTAGATCTAGAAACCCTATTTAATAATGAAGAAAACATAAATAATTGTGGAGACTCTACCTATCAAGGACTCACTGACTCAATAATGGATGAAATCCAACAAAAGTATAATTTAAGGCCCAGAGAGAAAAATTCTACGAATGATCCACCGAAAAATATTTTGTCACAAAGTAAAACGAATGAGGCAACAGTTACTAAAACGCCAACTGAAACACACGCTACCCAGAAAAAACCAAATGAAACAGAAGCAACCCAAACTAAAAAACCAGAAAATACAGAAGAAGAAGTTCCAACCAGAGGAATTGAAAAAACAATCGGAGGTTTCAGTTTAGAAAATGAAATTAATAAAATTAAATCTCCATGCCTCCGGTTGAGCTTGCGAAAAATCCAATTTATAGAAAGAAAATTGCTAAAATGATAAATTTTTCTAATGATGAATGTCACGCATATGTTATTAATATACAAGATGAAATACCTACATTCATGTTTGGTACACACATTGAAAACACCAAGGATTTTGTTGCTCCATTTTATATTACACTAATTGTGCATGGCCATTTACTCCACAACTGCATGTTAGATTCTGGAGCTTCTCATAATTTAATACCTAAAATTATCATGGAAAAATTGGAACTCAAAATTACTAGACCTTATCAAGACTTGTATTCGTTTGATTCCAGAAAATTTAAGTGTCTAGGAATGATCAAAGATTTGGTAGTAAATATGGCACAGATCCCTGTAAAAAGTATCCTTATGGATGTAGTCATTGTTGACGTCCCTTCCAAGTACGCCATGCTTCTATCTAGGTCTTGGGGTGCCAAATTAGGAGGATCACTTTCGATGGACATGACTTACACTACGATCCTGATTTTCGGTGGGCAATTCACTCGACTTTACAGAGAGACAAGACTGGCGTATACTGTAAGTGACCCCCAAAATCCAAATAATTACCCAGTCTATGTTGCCCATCAGGACTTATGAAATTGTATATTATCGCTAGATGATGACTTCGAAGAATGTACAGAAGAAGAAAAAAAAAAGTAGAAAAAAAAAAAAAATGTAAATAGTAGAGGAGGAATATGGAAAATATTTTTCGATGACGCTTCGTCTTGCGAAGGAGTAAGGGCTGGAGTGTTATTTGTAGTTCCAGGATATGAGTACATTATTCCCTTATCATATACATTACAGGGGGAGATTGATTATACGAATAATTTCTGTGAATATGAAGCTCTAGTCTTAAGATTAGAAGCTGCCAGAAAGTTAAAAATTGAACATCTGATAGTGTATGGTGATGCAGAGCTCATTGTGAAACAAATAAAACAACAATATCAAGACAAGCATCCAAGGCTAAGGTCATATAGAAATTTCACCTGGGATTTGATAGAGAATTTCTTCTCATTCTTTAACATTCACTACATTCCCATAATGGAAAATAAGCAGGTTGATTCTTTAGCCAAAGCTGTTGCAACCTTTGTACCACCTACCGTCCTAAACTGAAGTATCACATTAAGATGAGACACAAACCTTCGATCCCAAACACCGTTCAACACTGGAAAGTGTTCGAAGATGACGAACAAATTAAACATTTCCTGGAGATGATTGATGAGTTTTCTAAAACTCACATAGATCAGAAAAAATAGAATGATCCCACTTGTATTATGCAAGAAGGTGAAGACCCCAAAAAATTCTAGGATAAGATTGCAAACCACCACATGCTTGTGCTTGAGAAAAATCGGATTCCCAGAGGTCTCATCCCTTAGAGAGGTTGTTTGAACAAGATGCCATACCCTTAAAGTATACCTTACGACCTCAACCCGAAGAGGTTGAAGACTGTAATATAGCAACTAAAGAAGATCCTAAACTGGTCACGATATCTAAATACCTACCAGCACAAATGAACAATAAGTACTCCAAGTTGCTTAAGAAATATAAAGATGTCTTTGCGTGGTCCTATGATTATCTGAAAACTTATGATACCTATCTCATTGAACACAATGTTCCTTTGAAACATGGCATCAAACCTTTCAGGTAGAAACTCAGACAAATAAATCTGATCCTCCTGCCAATGATAGAAAAAGAAGTCGAGAAACTTCTCGATGAAAAAATTATCGTTCCACTCAGATATTCTGACTGGGTAGCGAATTTTGTACCCGTCAGAAAGAAAAATGGTGAAATAAGGCTCTGTGTAGATTTCAGAAACTTAAATCAATCATCCCTCAAAGACAATTACCCACTACCAAAAACGGATCATGTTCTGGAAAAAATAGTTGGAGCTAACAGAATGTCCATGATTGATGGTTTTTTTGGATACAATCAAATCATTGTCCATGAAGATGACAGAGAAAAGACTGTGTTTACCACTTCGTGGGGAAATTTTATGTACGATAAAATTCCATTTGGTTTGATGAACGCAGGGGCTACTTTCCAAAGAGCGATGAAAATTGCGTTTTAGGAGAAAGAGATAAGTTCGTCGTTATTTATTTTGATGATTTGACAGTTTTTTCTAACTCTGATGTAGAACATCTACTGCAATTCAAGCATACCTTCAAAAAATGCAGAAAGTTTGGTTTGTCTCTTAATCCTAAGAAATCACACTTCACTATGCAGGAAGGTAAGCTCTTGGGTCATATAGTATCAAAAGAAGGAATCAAAGTTGACCTGAAACGATTTGAGGCTATAGACACAATTAATATTCCTAGGAACATAAAATAAATTCAATCTTTTTTAGGAAAGATAAATATTTTGAGAAGATTCATTCCCAATTTTGTTGAAATAATTAAAATGATTACAGATATGTTGAATAAATATGGCGAAGTGAAATGGACTACTAAGGCTAAAGCATCATTCGAGCACGCCAATAAATCCATAGGGGAAGCACCAGTGTTAGCAAGTCTAGACTATACAAAGGAATTCTTGATCTTTTCGTTCGCTTCCGAACATATTGTTGCAGCGGTACTCCTGCAAAAGAACAAGGAGGGTTTCGAGCAACCAATAGATTTTTTCAGAAAAATCCTCAGGGATGCAGAGTTAAGGTATGATATACTTGAAAAGAAATCATACGCAATGGTGAAAGATCTCAAATATTTCAAAACATATGTACTTCATTCCAAGATAATCACTTACGTGCCGACTAATGTTATTAAAGACATTTTAGTTCAACAGGATAGTGATGGGAGAAGAGGACGATGGCTAGCTAAAATTCAAGAATTTGATCTAGAAGTGAAACTGACCAAATTAGTCAAAGGTCAAGGCCTAGAGAAACTATTAGCCGAATCGAATTTCAGAGAACCCAATGTAAATCACCTAGAATCACACAAATATCTTTCGGATATAGAGGATCTTGATGATCAAACACCTACGATTCAGATTCAAGATAAGTTTTTTTCCTCTTTTTGGTATTGCAATATTGTTTCATACCTCCTGACCCTTTAGTGCCCGAATGATATGACCCCATCCAAAGTGA
Source organism: Picea glauca (assembly GCA_000966675.3). Taxonomy (NCBI): domain Eukaryota; kingdom Viridiplantae; phylum Streptophyta; class Pinopsida; order Pinales; family Pinaceae; genus Picea; species Picea glauca. The sequence continues at coordinate 115,733 of JZKD02S1674187.1, forward strand.
TAACTTTGAAGCTACACACAGTCAAATATTGTATTATTGACGACCAACTATATTGGAAGGATACCCTAGGTTTTTTGTTAAGTTGCTTAAGAGAATCTGAAACGAAAGGTGTCATAAATTAATTTCATGAAGGGGTGTGTGGAGGACACCACGCCTGGAGGGAAACGACCTACAAGATTTTAAGAGCTAGATATTATTGGCCAAAATTATTTACTGAAGTGAATGCCAAGGTCAGTTCCTGCAACTCTTGCCAACTGTTCTCTGGTAAGCAAAAGCTACCTGCACTACCTTTAGTCCCGGTCAAAGAAAAAGCTCCCTTTCAACAATGGGGCCAATATTTCATCGAAGAAATCCATCTGTAGTCAAGGGCCCAACATAAATGGATTTTAACTGCTATTGATTATTTCACGAAATGGATCGAAGCCATTCCAAATTAGAATTCTATGGATTCGGTGGTAATAAACTTCTTGGAAGAGAACATCCTATCGAGATTTGGTTGTCCTCGAAAAATAGTCACTGACAAGGCCCAAGCTTTCAAATCTATGTCGATAGTCAATTTCTGCCAAAAATACAACATTGTGCTAGGACATTCTACAATCTATTACCCTCAAGGGAATGGGTTGGATGATTCATCCAACAAGATCTTGATGACTATAATAAAAAAAGTGTTGACAGAAAATAAGAAGGCTTCGCACGTTCACTTGAAATACGCCTTATGGGCAAATGGAATCGGCACCAAGAAATCGATAGGTATGTCCCCTTTTCAAATGGTTTATGGTACTAGCGTCATCCTTCCTATCAATCTTGCTCTTCCTGTGATGAAGCTCTGGAAAGATGAAAATGAAGAGCCAAATGATGTCACAAGAAGGACAAACCAAATAATCGAAGTCCAGCAAAATAGGGCCAAAGTTGATGACAAACTTCAAAAGTACCAAGATAATATGAAGGCCCTTTTTGATAAAAAGGCTAAAGAAAGGGAGTTTCTTCCTGAAGATCTAGTTTTAAATTGTGATGCTAGAAAAGAAGATACAGGGAAACAAGGCAAGTTTGACCATCTCTAGTTTGGTCCATTCAAGATTGCAGCTACTGAGGGGAAAAATGCATTCTTACTATAAAACCTCGACAGAACAATTCTTCACGCTCCTATCAACGGGAGTTACCTAAAACATTTTATGCAATAATATTATTTCAGATTTCCATTTGTATATACTGGATTTGTTTTTCATGTTTCGGCTTGCGATTTTTTATTTTTTTTTGGTAAATTATCTAAATTTTATTTTTACTTTTACTGTAAATAAACTAGGTTTTCTTGATATCATCAAAGAAAAATATAAAAGCATCTGTACCACATATCATTTCTATTCTTCGAAATTTTCTGACATTTCCCATTTTTGTTTTCTTGCAAAATACATATTGTCCATTGAGAGATAAGGATGTATGGTGCAAACCTCCTACCCTCAGGCCGAAATCCATGCAGGATCTTCTCTAAACCACGACAAGGGTTAACTGAACTGCTTGTTTAAGCCCGCAAAGGATTTTGGGTCTCGTGAGTTGGGCACTTCGAATACAATGCCACAGCCCTTGGCAATAGCCGAAACACAAAATTGCGAATGGGATTAAGGTGTAAGACCCCTCTTCAGCCCCTTTTCCAATAGGACCACAACCAAGCCTTAACGTAAGCACCTTTCGTAACTCGCAACTTCGTGAGTTGGAGTGCCAACCTCTCGTGCTCTTCCCTTACGAATCCCCGAAACGTGATATATCAACAAAGTTTGACTCCACCCAAAGTGACGGGCGCATGCCACCTGTCACCTCTGTTTACTCTGCTTACAGAGTGGGTCCTTGCCACCTGTTCACATGAGTCTTCAGCTTTCGCAACTTGAGAGAACAACGCACAGTCATTCCTCTCCCTCTACAAATCCCCAACTCTGAAATCATGCCTTCGACAAGATCAACGACTGTGTGCCTCCCTCGATCCAACTACCCTTGTTGTATCCAGATATGACGGTCACTATCCTTCCTAAGCTTAAGAGTGTTGAAAGACACTCGGTCTTAATCCTTCCGATGTTCCACAAGATCCCACGGCTCATGGAACTTTGGCACTTCCTCTTGAAGCGATTCCACCATCCGATTCAACTTCTCAAGGAATTCTAGCCAAATGAATTGGCGTCCTCCCTCCTGAACTTGACTTCAGTGAGATGATTTTGACCTCCGCCTCCCTTTGAACACTTCAGAGGTTCTATCCCTTCTGAGATTTCTCTTGTGAACTCAAGGATTCCAAAAGGGTCCCTGCATGCACTCCTTGCGGCAATTTTCAAATAACCTCTGGTTATTTGGGTCTTCAACTATGTGCAACTCTTGCAACAACAATCTCTCAATCTCCCTCTTGAATTGGTAAAATCCCAAACCTCGCCCAACCTGCGCACACCTTGCATGACTCTAAGATAACCTTACACTTCGTCCTGTAAAAACACAATTTGAATCTCCTCTGAGAGTTCTGAGATGAAACTCATATCTTGGTTGACGCACTCCTTGCGGACCCTCTACTGCACTCTTTGCAGGAGTTCTCAGAAAGAGAAACAACTGAAACTCATTCTCCCCTTATCTAGAATTCAAACATTCAACATAGAGTTCTAGAGCATACACACATAGATTTCATTGAAATAAAATGCAGACAGAGAATATAAACTAGCCTACAACATACCATTCAACATGTGGTTCCAAAAACCATAACAAACACATAGACTGGAATGAAATATTTCTTCTATTAACTCCAGTGCTCCTATACATGGTAAATAACAACAACTAGAATGAATAAAATTCTCTGTTCTCCTCTACAGCTCTACAACTTACAAAAATTCTGAATAATAATGAGTTATTTTCAAGATACAAGGTGAGGGTGTCTATTATCCGTTTTCCCTCCTATGCTCCTAAATTGTCTAATCTATTAAATTAAACCTACCTACTTGCATTAAACAGACTTAAATTCCCATTACATTCATGGATAGGAACATATGCTCCAAAATCATTTTGGATCTTCAGATATAAATGCAATTGCACTTTCCTCCTGTCCATTACATTAATGCTTCAGATTTTAAATTTCAAAATATTTTCACTAAAACATGTTCAAATTACATCTATGCATCCAACTGTCTCCTTGTCTAGGCAGGTGCTTTGGCTTTCTACGATGCTCCTGCATTATACTCCCTCACTTGAAAATTTTCATGAACTCCTGTTCATGAGTTCCTTCACTGTTTGTCCATGCTTTTGAATTGCTGCTTCATCCTCCCAACTGGCATCTTCAACTGGATGTCCTTTCCACTTGATCAAGTATTCAAAATAATCTTTTCTCCTGGTCTTACTGCTAATCCTCTTGTCAATTATGCTTTCCATCTGTGGATTTTCAACTAAAAGCATTTGTTTCGTCCATGGAATTTCTTCCTATTCACCCTTCGCTCCTGCTTCTTCAGTTCTGTAAGGGTACAAATCTGTGACATTGAATATCGGTGAGATTCCGACCCCATTGGGTAATTCAATCTCATACGGGTTTGCCCCAAATTTTCTTATGACCTTGCACAGTCCAATTTTCTTCATCTTCATCTTGTTGTATGTTTCCCTTAGGAACCTTTCCTTCCTCAAATGTGCAAGTGTAATGATCCCAAGCCAAATCTTTTCTTGGAATCACTAACTACTACCGATCTATTGATGTGCAAGTATTTATTGAGTTATTAAGTGCATACAAGATTCATCAACACATGAAGATCACAATGTATTCAAGATGTAGAAGCACAAGCAAAGATCTAACCTTTTTATTATGAGCAATGTAAGATCAATACAATAGATGGCCGATCTGGCATAAACCTCATATGGTTGTATAAGCAATAGATATGAGCTGCTACAAAATGCTCCCGACAATACAAAATAAGCCTCCAAAGGCTGGATATACAATGAAGACTGAATCAAGTAGAACTGAACCGTACTAATGCTCAACCTCCAAGCTGAAAAGTGCCACGCCCAACTAGAATGTTGAAGCCCTCAATAATTCAGCCCTGCTACCAAAAGTGTCCAATCATCCCAAGAAATATGCCAAATGATAGATCAGGCAACTGTAAGGACAACCCAGATGTCCAAATTCCCAAATCCACTCTCAACCCCTGTAGATCTGAATTCCTCCACTGAATGGTGCACCCCACTGGATGACTGAAACCCTAGTTGCTTCGACCCTAATGAAGGATGCCTCAAAATGCTCTGAAACTCTCCAAGAATATAGATTAGGCTATGAGAATTCCATGGGAGAAGTTTCGGACTCAGATCTCAAGCAAATCTCCCTAGATCTGAGATTTACTGAATCACAGGACGTCCCCTATGGCTCCAAGACATCCCAATCTGCAGACAAATGTAGAATGATGATAACCCTCCAAAAAATCCCTCAAACTGATGGTCCTGCCCCTGCAAACAAAACCCAACTGTTGGAATGGCCCCATGCTCTGAGGATAAGCTGGATCGAACCTCCCTCTAGATGATGGTGCGCCCTTGCTAGAAACACAAGAACAGTACGGCCTGTTACCTTTTGAAGTTCTAGATGGAGATGGGTTGAGACTAGAATGGTGTGGAGGAGTCTTTCATCCTCGAGACCAAGCTACATAACAAGGTGAGTGGATATTTCACCACTGAGTTTCTCACAAGGGTTTGTACAGCAAAACCCCCAAACTGAATTCTCAAGAGCAATAGAAAATGCTAATCCAAAACTAGAATGCCTAATAGGTGCACCCCAGCCTCTTACTTATACTTTTTTCCTTCTAATTCTCTGTTGAGTTAGGTTAACTCCCAGGGTTAATATTCTATTCTTCTTTTGAGTTATCGTTTACCATTAATCCCTTTTCCTTTCTTAAGTCAGCTTAAAAATATAACTTTAGCCTCCTTGACTTCCCCCTTCAGTGTAAGACTATGACCTAGTGGGGGTGGCCAGACCACTGAGTCTCCACATCACCTCTCTAAGAGGTGGGGGACATTACAGTCTCCCCTGCTTGAAATTGCTTGTCCTCGAGCAATTCCAAACCTGCTTCTCTTACCACGTGTTCCTGCTCCCAAATGGCATCCTCAATGGGTAAATCCTTCCACCTGACCAGGTACTCCTTGATGCTTTGGTTTCTGATCCTCTTCTCTCAGACTTCTAGTACCTCCTCCGGAATCAAAACAAGTTTTCCCTCCTCATCCATGGGGGGTAATACCTCAATAGGCTTGATGTGTTGACCAAGGGCTTTCTTAAGGCAAGAGACATGAAAAACGTTGTGAATTCTGCTACCCTGTGGAAGCTCCATCTCGTAATATACGACCCCTATCCTCCTGCTAACTCTGTAGGGTCCAAAGAAACGTGGCTACAGTTTCTCCACTCCACTTATTTTAATGGAAGCCTGCCTGTATGGTTGCAACCTCAAGTAGACTAAATCGCCAACCTCAAAAGTCCAGTCAACTCTGTGCTTGTCTGCTTGGAACTTCTGCTGGTTTTGTGCCCTCTGTAGATGATCCTTCAATTCCCTGAGAATGTCTTGGCTCTGTTGCACCCAATCCTACACCATGGGTGCCCTGCTGTCCCCAAAGGAAATCTCCACAAAGGAAAGGGGATCATAGCTATATAAAGCTCTGAAGGGTGTCATGCCTATGGATACATGATGGGTGGTGTTGTAGCAATATTCTCCCAAGTGCAACCATCTGACCCATGATTTATGTTGTCCTGCAACGTAATTTATAAGGTAACCTTCCACCCATTTGTTGACTATTTCAATCTGACAGTCTATCTGAGGATGATAACTAGTACTAGGATTCAATGTCGTACCTACTAATCTGAACAACTCTTGCCAAAAAATACTCATGAATCTGTTGTCCCTGTCACTGATAATGGTCTTGGTTAGGCCGTGTAGTCTGAACACCTCTCTGAAAAATAATTCGGCCACTTGTGCCGTGATGAAATCTGTGGCTATGGAAAAGAAGTGTGCAAACTTCGTCAATCTGTCCACCACCATGAAAATGCAATCCTTCCCCTGTGCTCTGGGCAATCTGGTGATGAAATCCATGGATATACTTTCCCACTTGTGTTCTGGAATGGGTAGGGGTTGCAATAGTTATGTAGGGTGCGTGTGCCCATACTTGTTTTCTTGGCATGTGGTGCACTCTTTGACATGCTTAATCACATCCTCCTTGAGGCCTTTCCATGCAAACCTCTCTCTCACCTACCTGTACATCTTACAGATTCCCTGATGTCCTGCTACTGGTGAGTTATGATACGCATGCAAGATCTTAGCTTTGAGAAATGATCCAGGAACTAAGAAGATTCGGCCTTTGTAATAAATGAGGTCCTTTATGACCCTGAAGTTGTCGTCCTGTATTTGTCCGTCCAATAGTTGACAAACAAACTGATCCTTTGCATATTCCACTATCAAGTGATCCTTCCAGTCAACTGACATACCAGACATGGAAAAAATGGATGGCCTCCTGGATAATGCATCGACTACTGCGTTGTTCTTCCCCTTGAAAAATTCAATGTCGAAGTCGTAGGCCTGTATTTTGCTTACCCATTTCTGCATTCTTTCATTCAAATATTTCTGCTCCAGTAGATATTTAAGATTGTTATGGTCTGATTTGACCACAAACCTTGCACCTACCAAATATTGCTTGAATTTGGCTAGTGCATGCATGATAGCCAACATTTCTTTGTTGTAAATGTTGTAAAGTAGTTCAGGACCTCTGAGTTTCCGACTTTCATAGGCAATGGGGTGCCTATTCTACATCAACACGGCCCCTATACCTTCCCCCGATACATCACACTCCAAGGTGAAGGGTATGCCGAAATCTGGGAGAGCTAGAACTGGACAGGTACTCATGACTTATTTCATTTTCTCCATCGTGGCTTGGGCCTCATCACTCCATTTGAAGGACCCATTTTTGGTCAGGTCGGTCAAGGGTGTGCACAGTTGAGAGAACCCTTTAACAAATTTCCTGTAGCATGTGCATAGGCCTAGGAATCCCCTCAGTTCCATGAGTGTCTTCGGAGTAGGCCATTCCCTAATGGTTGTTATTTTCTCCTGGTGTACCTGTACTCCTTTTGCCCCTATGATGTGTCCCAAGTAAAGTACCTATGTCATCCCAAACTCACACTTGGATTCCTTGGCGTATAGTGACTGTTCTTCCATGATTGACAGGATTTGGTCCACATGTCGAAGGTGTTCCTCCCAGGTTTTGCTGTAAATGAGTAAGTCATCAAAGAATACCAACAAGTGTTTCCTCAGTTGTTTGTTGAACACATGGTTCATGCAGGACTAGAATGTGGTTGGGGCATTGGTTAACCCAAAGGGCATTACCAAAAACTCGTAATGGTCATAGTGACACCTAAAGGCTATTTTTGAGATGTCCTCCTCCCTCATCTTTATTTGATGGTAGCCCGAATGGAGATCAATTTTTGTGAAATAGATAGCTCCATGCAGCTCATCCAGCAACTCATCAATCCTGGGTATGGGGTACCTATTTTTGATCATCTTTTTATTCAAAGCCTAGAAGTCAATGCACATTCTCATCATTCTGTCCTTTTTCTTAACCAAGACTACTGAAGAAGCGAACGGGCTTGAACTCGGCCTAATGTATCCCATGTCTAGAATCTCTTTGATGGCCTTCTCTACCTCTTCTTTATACTTCTTGGGATGCCTATAGGGTGTGGTGATAACTGGTTTAGCCCCTGCTTCTAGCTCAATAATGTGCTCGAACCCCCTGTCTGGTGGCACACCCGGAGGAATCGGCCCAAACACCTTGTGGTGCCTGTCAAGGATCTTTTTAATCTCCGGAGCATAGTGCACCTTTCCCTTCTCGTCCACTCGTGTTGAGACTTTACATTCTGCTACATATACAATTTCTTCCCTTCTGAAGATGGCTTCCATCCTCTTGGCCGTGACCACTCTGGCAGAGTTACCTGTCATGCCTCTGAGCACAACCTTTCATCCTCCTTCCTCTACAAAGGAAATTTCCATGGTCTTGTAATTGGTGGTGATGGGACCTAAAGTGATGAGCCACTGCACCCCTAGGATGATGTTGGTATCGGGAAGATCCATCACATACACATCCTGAACTAACTCATGCCTTCCTAAGGTGAGTTTCATACCTGGTATGTAT
>JZKD02S1674187.1:123942-136680 GCA_000966675.3 Picea glauca
CCTCAATGTTTTGTATCTGACCATACTCTTCCTCCTCTTCATTGTCTGAGGTAACTTCTATATAGTGAACCTGGCCACGTCCCATGCACTTATGTGACATATTCCATGGTTCTTTTCAAGTGAAGCAGAGTTTCTTTATCCTCGATTCCCTTCTAGCGTTGTTATCTATCCTACCATGGCCCCTGTCAAATCCATTTGGTTCACATCCCCCTTGATTCATTTGAGGTCTTTGATCTCTTCCTCCACTGTTAAGAGGTGGTCTGGGTATGAATCTAGGCTTTGCAGCTAGCCCCAAATCCCTCGCCTTCCAAATGGCCTCCTGTAGGTTGTGGGGTTTAAAGGCCTTTACCCAACCCTTCAAGGGTTCCATCAACCCTTCTGTGAAAAGCATCATGAGCCTTGTTGGGGACATATCCTGTACCATAACTGCCAATCTCTGAAATTCATCAATATACACTTCAACCGTACCTATTTGTTTGAGTTGGGTAAGCTCCTGGAAATGTAGCTCAGGATCTCCTTGGTCAAATCTATCAATGAGCCTCTGAGTGAACTCTATATAGGATACAATCTGATTGTGTCCGAGTGTGGTGAGTGCATGATACCACCAGTCATGAGCCTTTCCATCCAGGTACATAGTGGCGAATTTGATGGCCTCCATCTCTCTCATGGGGTTGAGTTGCAGGTAAGTATCCAACTTTTGTACCCAAGATTGAGTTGTCATATTGGTCGTACCATCAAAGTATGGAATTTCTATTTTTCTCGCTCTTCGTTCAAACTCAAAACTACCCCTATTGTTCATCCTAGGTTGATTTATGAACTTGAGTTGACAACACTGGTCTAGGGACATCTGTTTTTGGATCTTCATATATAAAGTGTAGTATTCATTGGTACTCCTCACCAATTGTCCCACAAAATCTTCAACCAATTCCTGTTGCCCTATCTCATCTGAGAATGTGGGCATATATGGTCTCGGGTTGGCTCTGCCACTCATATGTCGGCCAAGCTGTTCATCTGTGAATGTGGGTATGTATCTCCTCGAATTGATCATGCTACCCATTTGACCCTAGAGCGTGTCTCCTTCCAAACTCCCCTCGAATCTGGAAGCTTTCTCCTGATTATGTCTGATCTCCTCATGGATACCACCGTATCCACCGACCTCCTTATGCCCATAAGTATCAGGGTCTTTCCCCTTATGTGCCATTTCCATTAGAAATGTAGTTAGCTTGGATTGGTTCATGTTCATTATCTGCAGGTTCTTGTCAACTTTCTTCAATGTTTCAGAAAGCTTAGCCTGTCCCTTCCTATTGGTTTCATGGTATTCGTCCAAATATCGGACCAATGTGCTTTCCGTGCGGTTGATGGATTGTTGGAACTTGTTAAATTCCGCTGCTACGAGAGTCAAGTCTAAAGCTTCATGGTCATCTCTGGATCCCTCCATCTCGGCCTATGTTTCACTGCTGGGTTTCTTCCTCCGACCCATAAGGATATCGTTGTACCTTTTCATGTGTCGATCCTTCCACGGGTTTGGAGGATCGAAGCTCTAATACCACTGTAATGACCCCAAGACAAATATTTTCTTGGAATCACTAACTACTACTGATATATTGATGTGCATATATTTATTGAGTTATTAAGTGCATACAAGATTCATCAACACATGAAGATCACAATGTATTCAAGATGTAGAAGCACAAGCAAAGATCTAACCTTTTTATTATGAGCAATGTAAGATCAATACAATAGATGGCCGATCTGGCATAAACCTCAGATGGTCATACAAGCAATAGATATGAGCTGCTACAAAATGTTCCCGACAATACAAAATAAGCCTCCAAAGGCTGGATATACAATGAATATTGAATCAAGTAGAACTGAGTCGTACTAATGCTTAACCTCCAAGCTAAAAAGTGCCACGCCCTGCTAGAATGTTGAAGCCCTCAATAATTAAGCCCTGCTACCAAAATTGTCCAATCATCCCGAGAAATATGCCAAATGATAGATCGGGCAACTGTAAGGACAACCCAGATGTCCAAATTCCCAAATCCACTCTCAAATCCTGTAGATCTGAATTCCTCCACTGAATGGTGTGCCCCACTGGATGATTGAAACCCTAGCTGGTTCGACCTTGATGAAGGAGGCCTCCAAATGCTCTAAAACTCTCCAAGAATATAGATCGGGCTATGAGAATCATGTGGGAGAAGTTTTGGACTCAGATCTCAAGCAGATCTCCCTAGATCTACGTTTTACTGAATCACAGGATGTCCCCTATGGCTCCAAGACGTCCCAATCTGCAGACAAATGTAGAAAGATGATAACCCTCCGGAAAATCCCTCAAACTGATGGTCCTTCCCCTGCAAACAAAACCCAACTGTTGGAATGGCCCCAGGCCCTGAGGATAAGCTGGATCGAACCTCCCTCTAGATGATGGTGCGCCCTTGCTGGAAACACAAGAACAATACGACATGCTACCTTCTGAAGCGCTAGATGGATATGGGATGAGACTAGAATGGTGTGGAGGAGTCTTTCATCCCTGAGACCAAGCTGTGGAACAAGGTGAGTGGATATTTCACCACTGAGTTGCTCACAAGGGTTTGTACAGTAAAACCCCCAAACTGAATTCTCAAGAGCAATAGAAAATGCTAATCCAAAACTAGAATGCCTAATAGGTTCGCCCCAGCCTCTTAATTATACTTTTTTCCTTCTAATTCTCTGTTGAGTTAGGTTAACTCCCAGGGTTAATCTTCTATTATTTTGTTGAGTTACCTTTTACCCTTAATCCCTTTTTCTTCTTAAGTCAACTTAAAAATATAACTTTATCCTCCTTGACTTCCCCCTTCAGTGTAAGACTATGACCTAGTGGGGGTGCCCAGGCCACTGAGTCTCCACATCACCTCTCTAAGAGGTGGGGGACATTACAACAAGAATTAAATCACCAACTTCAAATTGAAGTTCTCGCTTATGTTGATCTGTTCTATGCTTGTACTCTTGACTTGAACTCTACAATCACTCCTTGATTCTGCTATGAAGCTCCTTCATTCCTTCTGCAAAGTCCTCTGCACTAACTCTCCTGAATTCAGCTTGTTCTGAATCTTTCAATTCAGAGACTCCCCTTGGTTGCATTCCATATACAATTTGGAATGGACTCTACCCCGTGCTTCTATTGAGTGAATCATTGTAAGAAAATTCCACCTATGGCGAAATGTGATCCCATTGACTGTGGTGTTGAGTCACTAAGCTCCTTAACAAATCTCCCAAGCTCATGTTCATGACCTTTGTCTGTCCATCCATCTAAGGATGATACGCTGAGCTAAAAGACAAGTTTTCCCCCAGCTTATTCCATAAGGTCCTCCAGAAATGTCCTATGAACTTGGTATCTCGATCATAAATGATGCTCCTTGGCAAGCCGTGAAGTCTGACGACTTCCTTGAAAAACAATTTTGCAATATGAGTTGCGTCATTGGTTTTCTGGCATGGTATGAAATGTGCCATCTTTGAAAATCTTTCTACCACTACAAAGATTGAATCATATCCCCTCTGTGTCCTTAGAGGTCCTAATATGAAATCCATGCTCATTGTGTCCCACGACCTTTCGAGTATGGGTAATGGCTGATATAACCCTGTGTTCTTCCTTTTTCCATTCATGTGCTGACAAATTCTGCATCTGTCCACAAATTTCTTCACATCTGTCCTCATCCTTGGACAGAAATATGATCCATTAAACTTTGAGAACGTTTTTTCATGGCCAAAGTGTCTGGCCAATCCTCCGCTGTGCTTTTCCTTCAGCAAATTCTCCCTCATGGAGCATTTCAGAATACATAGATGATTTGCCCTGAACAATAGTCCATCCTGGATCATGTACTCTGTCCATTGGATTCTATCCCTGAGAATTGGATTCTCAGATGCCTCATATGCCTCTTTGAAATCTGGATTATCCCTTTTCATTTCTTTGAGGTTATCAAAACCCAAAGTCTTAACTCTAAATTCCTGCATAAGAAAACATTTCCTGCTCAAAGCGTCAACAACTTTGTTAGCAGTTCCAGAAATATGCTTAGTCACAAAAGTAAAATTTTGCATGTATTCAACCCATTTAGCATGTTTTTGGTTTAACTTCTCCTATCGAGTCACGAATTGCAAAGCATGATTATCGTTGTACAAAATGAACTCTTTTGGAACCAAATAATGCCTCCATTTCTTCAGCTCTTGTATGACTGCGTATAATTCTTTGTCATACGTGGAGTACTTAATCTTTGCTTCATTCAGTTTTTCATTGAAATACGCGACCGACCTGTTGTCTTGGATTAAGATCGCTCCAATGGAAAATCCATTGGCGTCACACCAAACCTAGAATGTCTTGCTGAAATCTGGTAAAACCAAAATTGGTTGCTCAGTGATCTTCTTCTTCAGCGGGTTGAATCTCTTCTCCGCTTCCTCCATCCAATGAAAAGATTTATGTCTTTTATTCACTGTATCCATCATCAGTGTGCTAATTCCAATGAAGTTTCAGATGAATTTCCTGTAGAATCTAGCCAAACCATGGAAGCTTCGAACTTCAAACACGCTCTTCAGCAATGGCCAATCCTTAATCGCCTTTATCTTTTCCGGATCCATTTTCAATTCATTTGCAGAGATAACAAAACCCAAATAAATGAGTTATGTCCTCATAAATGATGATTTCTTCATGTTGATCATCAATTTCTCTTGTTGTAACCTTCTCATCACTGCAACTAAATGATTCAAATGATCTACTTCAGTTTTGCTGAAAATTAATATATCATCAAGATATACAATGATGGATTTCCCAATGAAATCCCTCGGGACTTCGTTCATCAACCTCATGAAAGTACTGGGCGCATTCGTCAAGCCAAATGGAATGACAAGCCATTCATACAACTCTTCATTAGTCTTGAATGTTGTCTTCCATTCATCACCTTGTCTCATTCTAATCTGATGATATCCACTTTTCAAATCAATCTTGGAAAAAAACTTTGCTCCAATCAAGCAATCCATCAAGTCATCCATCCTTGGCAATGGGAACCTATACCTGATGGTAGTTTTGTTGATTTCCCTTGAGTCTATACACATTCTCCAGCCACCATCCTTCCTTGGGACAAGCACTATTGGAAGAACGCATGGACTCAAGCTCTCCTGAATCAATCCTTTGTCCATTAAGTCCTGGACCTGTCTCTTAACTTCTTCATTCTCCTGTGGCATAAACCTATAAGATGCTTTGTTCAGAAAATTGGCTCCAGGTATAAGATCGATATGATGGCTTATACTCTAGATAGGTGGGAACGAACAAGGTAGTTCATCCACTACTATATCAACAAATTCTTCCAGCAACTCCTGGATTTCTTCCGATAAATCATCTATCCTAGTGTTGTTCAAAACAATTCTGGGCTTCCTAACCAAAATGAATTGCGTCTCTTCCTTCTTCTTGACTTCCTTAAGAAGTTCCATCCCACTTATAAGAAGTACAATGTTGCTCATCTCTGTTTTCACCTCTTTATCCTTAATTGGCAGCAACATGTGCATCCTACCATTTTTCTCCAGAGTGTACGTGTTATTTCTCCCATCATGCACCACATTTTTGTCATATTTCCACGGTCGACCCAGCAATAGATGACAAACATCCATGAGAATGACATCACATAATACTTCATCTTTATATCCTCCTATTTTAAATCCAACTAAACATTATTTAGTGACATTTACCTGATGTCCTTTTTGTAGCCACGAAACTTTGCATGGGCTTGGATGCGCAACAATCTCCAGCTCCATCTTTTCTACCATTTCCATGGATACAAGAGTATCTATGCTAGCGCTGTCCACTATGACCTTGCATACCCTGTCTTTGGTTTTGCAAGAAGTCTGAAACTGACTGTTTCTTTGGGCTGGGTTCTCTGGCTCCTTCTCCGATTTCAAGAGAACTTTCTGCATCATCAAAGATCTTCTGCCCTCAGTGTCCTCTGCCTCAACATTATGTCCTTGAGCTTCGGCAATGTGAGTTTCACCACCATCTTTCTTCCTATCTGGACACTCGTAGGATTTATGTCCAATTTTTCCACAGACAAAGCATTTCACTTCACCTCCTCTGCCTCTTCCTCTTCCTCTAGCTCGAGGAAAAGTATTTCTATCAGCATATTGCCTCCCTTGTGAGATTCCTCCTCTCTTAGATTGAGTTTGAGGTTTCTTCCCCTCTTCTTTAGGATTATGAGTTCTATCCTGGGCAATTGTCTTGCCTCTCCTTTGAATTCTACCTCAGCCTCTTTAACATTGCTTTCAGCTCAACTTCTCTTCATCTTTTAGAGCCATCTGATAAGCATCTTCTACAATTCAGATGATCATCATGCTCATATTGTCCTAAATGTCATATCGTAGACCATTCATATACCTAGAAACTTTCTCATCATCATTTTCCCAATGACCTGCTCTAATGTTTATCCTATAGAACTCTTCAGTGTATTATTTCACTGACATCAGCTTCTGTCTCAAATTATGCATCCTCTGAAAAAGATTTATTTGATAATCCATGGGTACAAACTTGGCTTTCATTTTTGCAACCATTTTATCCCAGCTCTTGATTTTCTAATTTCCCTTGCAATGTTTGTTAGCCTACAATTCATCCCACCACAGCGTTGCATGCCCTTTAAGTATAGTAACGACATGTTTGACTTTCTTGTCTTCCTCGACATCCTCATAGTCGAAGTGTTTGTCTAGAGATCTAATCTATTCTAGAATCTCTTCAACATCTAGGTTGCCTTTGTACATTGGAATGCCCATTTTTTCCCTAGCACCTATCCTTGCAACAACCTTGAATAGGCATTCTTCTGCAGCATCTTTGACTGCAACTTCTTCTCCTTCATTTTCACTTTCATCTTCGCTGATATCCCCAACGTCATCTATTCACCTCTTTGTTGTCTCTACAACATCAAGTCTAGCACATAATTCACGAATTTCTCTTTCTACTGTTGGATCAAGTATGGTCCTTTCTCTTCTCCTCGACAGCATGGCTGTAAAATTCCTCTTTTCTCTTTGTTGTAGAAAGAAAATAATTTGTTCTGGGCTCTGATACCAAAAATAGTGCAGACTTCCTGCCCTCAGGCCGAGATCTACATAGGATCTTCTCTAAACCATGACAAGGGTTAACTGAACTCCTTGTTTAAGCCCGCAAAGGAGTTGGGCACTTCGAATACAATGCCATAGCCCTTGGCAATAGCCAAAACGCGAAATTGCGAATGGGCTTAAGGTGTAATCTCCATCTTCATCCCCTTTTCCAATAGGACCACAACCAAGCCTTAACGTAAGCACCTTTCGAAACTCGTGACTTCGCAAGTTGGAGCACCAACCTCTCGTGCTCTTCCCTTACGAATCCCCGAAACGTGATATGTCAATGAAGGTTGATTCTACCCAAAGTGACGGGTGCACGCCACCTATCACCTTTGTTTACTCTGCTTATAGAGTGGGTCCTTACCACCTGTTCATAGGAGTCTTCGACTTTCACAACTTGAGAGAACAACGAACATCCGTTCCTCTCCCTCTACAAATCCCCGACTCTGAAATCGTGCCTTCGACGAGATCGACAGTTGTGTGCCTTCCTCGATCCAAAGACCCTCGTTGTATCCATATATGATGGTCACTATCATTCCTGAGCTTAAGAGTGTTGAAAGACACTCGATCTTAATCCTTTCATTGTTCCACAAGATCCCATGGCTCACAGAACTTTGGCACTTCCTCTTGAAGCGATTCCACCATCCAATTCAACTTCTCAAGGACTTCTAGCCAAATGACTTGGTGTCCTCCCTCCTGAACTTGACTTATGTGAGACGATTTCAACCTCCGCCTCCCTTTGAACACTTCAGATGTTTTATCCCTTCTGAACTTTCTCTTGTGAACTCAAGGCTTCCAAAAGGGTCCCTGCACGCACTCCTTGCGGCGATTTTCAAATAACCTCTGGTTATTTGGGTCTTCGACTCTGTGCACCTCTTGCAACAACAATATTTCAATCTCCCTCTTGAGTTGGTAAAATCCCATACCTCACCCAACCTGTGCACACCTTGCACGGATTTGAGCTAACCTTGCACTCCAGCCTGTAAAAACATGATTTGAATCTCCTTTGAGAGTTCTGAGATGAAACTCATAGCCTGCCTGATGCACTCCTTGCAGACCCTCTACTGCACTCTTTGAAGGAGTTCTTAGAAAGAGAAACAAATGAAACTCATTCTCCCCTTATCCAAAATTCAAACATTCAACATAGAATTCTAGAGCATACACACACAGATTTCATTGAAATAAAATGCACACAGAGAATATAAACTAGCCTACAACATACCATTCAACAGGTGATTCCAACAACCATAACAAACACATAGATTGGAATCAAAGCTTTCTTATATTAACTCCAGTGATCCTATACATGGTAAATAACAACAGCTAGAATGCATAAAATAATCTTTTCTCCTCTGCAGCTCTACAACTTACAAATTTTTTGAATAATAATGAGTTACTTTCAAGATACAAGGCGAGGGTCTCTATCATCCGTTTTCCCTCCTATGCTCTTAAACTGTCTAATCTATTCAATTAAACCTACCTACTTGCATTAAACAGACTTAAATTCCTATTACATACATGGATAGGAACATACGCTCCAAAATCAGTTTGGATCTTCAGATATAAATGCAACTGCACTTTCCTCATGTCTATTACATTAATGCTTTAGATTTTAAATTTCAAAACGTTTTCACAAAAACGTGTTCAAATTACTTCTGTGCGTCCAACTATCTCTTTGGCTAGGTGCGTGCTTTGGATTTCTACGATGCTCTTGCATCAATGTATCAGAATCCAACACTTATTTTTCAAAACCTTTTCTTTCTCTCAAAACAACTGATAAATTAATGATTTACTTGATTCAAATACAAAGGCAATCTGGGGTATGAACTCCTATTTCATTAGTTCAAGCTAAAATTTTAAGGAAATTGTATCAGATGTAAAGGAGGTTTCACTCATATAGATATTATCACCTGATCAAAATCAGAAAATTACGAATATTACAGAATAATTCTGAAGCCTTCTCTGAATAAAATAAAAATCAAATAAAAAAATCAAATAAAAGAAGAAAGAAAATAAGAATAAAAAGGGCTTAAAAGGGAAGCTAAAAAGTCAAGAAACAAAATTGTTTGAAATTCTTTCACTTCAGATCCTCTGATTCTTAGCTCTGTTTTATTTTCCCTACCCCAAGATTTTATTCACTTCTGAATTTCTCTCTCCTTTCCTTAGTATTCATAGAAAGAAAGAAATTCACCTGGACTCTGAAAACTTAAAAACGTATCTCCAAAATGAGATTAGGCGAAAATTTTTCCTTTTAACTAAAAGAAAGTATGTATAGGCTAATCCTGATAACTTTAGAACTTCTATTGGATTTTAAATTGACTAATTCGCGCAAGGTTGACCCCTGAAATTCAAAATCCCTATAAATTGTTACCTATAAGTGAAAGTGTATTGAAGATCGGGATTGAAAATTTTAAGCAGATATCATCCCTTTTATGATACATACATATTGATTTCCCCCACTTCAAAATATTAAAATATAAGACATATGGTGAAAGGAAATTAGAAATTTGATTGCCCCCATTTTGTCCAAAAGAAATGATGAAAGGAAAATCATGTTATGATTTCCCTCATCTCAACAAAATGCAAAAGTGCTAATTGAAGTGGTGAAAGGAAATTCAATGGGAGAAGTAGATAACTTCACCGGGGTACTGAACAAGCTCACTGGAAGTGAAGAAATATATATGATATCTGTATGAATGTCATACATATCTATAAAACATACTTTGACATCTAATTCTCTTTCCGATAATATTTACATTCTGAACCGACGAGGGATTTCCTAAATAAATTATTACATCAACTTAACCTTGACGCAAAGGAAGCCGATAGAAGTCTGCTATTTCGGTTAAAGTTGTTTTGATTATCTTAAGAAAATCCAAACTCAGTTTTATGAAAGGGAAATTTTAAATAGCCTAACTTGAGATAAATGATTAGGTATGTTTTGAAGGTTTTCTGAGATTCGGTTGAAGTTCAATTTTTTTTTGTGTGATTAATTCCTAAAGGTGTTTCCCAGAAATGCAATAATGACTCCATTTACCCAATAAACGCACTTGGTCTATTGTTCTTTCGCATCTCACAGGGAGCCACAATCCCCATATGGAGCCTATGTTTGAACACACATAATTATAAATTTTTGAGCTTTATATTCCTCATCTCATGAAAATATGTTTTTCCAAAGGAAACGGTAATTCAGAAAGTGACTTTCGAATTTTAATTCAATTCCATTATCGGTTAACTAGAAATAGGGTGTGCACGATATCCACCATTGATGAGTTTCCAATTTTTTGATCGAACGACCCTAATACCTCCTAAGTTTCGGAGCCTCCTGAGTTTTAAAGACACAAATCACTAAAGGTCTGTCTGGAGCTTCGCGCTTCGGACAATTCTATAAGTCTTAACGATAAAAGCTTCGAACTCTGAATCACCAAAATATCAAAATGCAAAAGTATTAAATGTTAATTAATTAATTTAATAATGATCAAGAGATAATTACCGACTTCTCACGTCAGAGTTCATACGCTTGCCCAATATCATATTCTAAAATCTCTGAAGTCCGAATTTCTGAAATGCTTAAAGTTAAATATGATTAATTCAGACTTTTACTAGATAATTAATCACTTCACAATTTTGGGTTTCAGGAATTTCCTTTCGAGCTACATCTAAAATTCCTGAAGTTTGAACTCTCGAAACACTCAAAATTGACACACCTTGTTAAATATGATTAATTAAGAGCTTAAAATCGATTATCCAGGAATTAACCTTCGCAGATCCAAGATTCGGGGAATGTTCACTATGTCTCATCTAAAGCTCACGAACGTCAAAGTATTAACGATATGTATGATTGGTTAAAATTTACGATTTGAATTGTGATTAACAGTTTTATTCAGTGAAGAGCTTAAAGACCTCTCTTGATTGCAGGCAGTCTAATCTTATGGTGCCATGAAAAGTTGCAAGAAAACTCGACGGATCAGGTTTCAGAATATAGAAGAATGATAAATCAGTTCGGAAGATGGATAAACTAATAAAGGGATCAAATATAGTAGGGGAGGGGATAAACAGACATAAAAAGGGAGCACAAACTATCCGAAGTGATAAATCCCCGAAGTGGAGAGATATGGCGCCGCATGTACTTTTTATTTCAATGAAGGAGATTTACTTCGAAACTTTGGGCTTCGGGACTTTGAGAATTCTCGCTTCACACATTCATCTTTTTCTCGAAGTGGTTATTCTCGAAGTGAGAGATCTAGCGCCGCGTGTCCTTTTGATTTCAACAACTGGGATTTACTTCGGGACTCCGGGCTTTGGATGTTCTGAAATGCATAACACCATGTTGGCCCTTGACCAAGTTTTGGGAACACTTGGTCATATTTAACCGTTTTGGGACTTCGACAGCCTGTCGAAGATGGAGCGCCAGACAAAGTGGAGATTGCAGAATCTCAGCCCACTTTTGGGCCCATTTTGGGTTTTGGGAATATGTAATGGGAAAGTGATGTCGGCCCATGGGTTCACCCACGCTTAGGCCCACTTTTGTAAATGTATAAATAGACGTCTAGGCATCCAATAGAGTATATATTGTATCTATGTGATATAGGCTACATGCCAAGTGGGATCTGTGTGATCGAGGTGTTGTGTATTCTATAGGCTTGTAGAGCTTAGTGCAAGTCCCTATGTGGAGATATAGAAGGATTTGTGCTGCAAGGAAAGGAAGAAGGATCTAGCGAGTTGCATAGATATTCTGTCCTATGCGTAGTAGGTTTTGATGGCTCCCTTCTTGTAACTGATTGAAGACGCTAATAAAGAACAAGAATTGGTGGATGTATAATGCAACTGGTGTTAGTGAAATCTATTTGAAAGAGCTAAATTTAGTTGTTTGTTGCTATAGTTGGCAATTCGGTTCTTTTGACAAGACTCGTATCGAATTTGGTGGATTAAGCACTTTTTTGTTTTATCTAGCACCCAACGGAAATAATTTTATACACGATGCAAAGCACCTTACAACCACATGACATGACCATAACTCAACGGAAAACACTTCTGACACCTTTTCGTACTTACCAAACATTTCTGCTTCCATACACCGGGTGACACGTAACCCTCAACGAAAATCACAAAAGTGCATCAATTTTTGAACCAACCACCTTCCGCTGAGATCTGGACCGTTGATTCTTCACTGTTGGACTCCACTCAGATCTTGATCGTCTGTCTTCTGGATGATTAGCACCATAAATCCTTGATCTCTTCAAGTTCCGCTTCGCTTTCCACCATTAATCCCAATACTTACAGAACGAAAATATCAGTTTATTATAGTATTATTTCGATGACAGATCATATGTATTCTATCAACGAGAACAAATATATCATAATCATATACAGATGGATAGGATTTCTCACATATAAGAATGTTGCACAATAGAAAGAAACTTTATTAATGAATTCTCTCTTTCTCTCCTCTGCAACTCTCCTGCACACTCTCTGCCCCCTTGCCTCTTTACAATCGAACTTAGTTTGCTTAATATAATTCAAACTTAGGTTTTCAGATCCACAAAGTCTGGATCGAATCCACTTAGATCCTACAATTTCTGCTTGTAATCCTAACTTCTCCTACAACTATTACATTGTTAGGATTCGAGA
>JZKD02S1674187.1:139556-153677 GCA_000966675.3 Picea glauca
GCAAACTTTACCTTTTTATCCTCAGGTACTTCAGCAAAATCAAAATGCTTATCCATGGAATTTATCCAATCAACTAATTCCTCAAGATTTAATCCTCCATCATATGCATTTACTTATAATATTGGTTTTGAGCTAGCCCCAATGACTGCCCTTAATAACTTCAATCCAATATTCTCATCTGTTATTTCTTCAGGTTCAGGTTCATCTTCCTGTTCATTTTCACTAACATCAACTGCTACAGGATCCCTTCTTCCAGCTTCTCTCATGGCTGCCATCTCTTCTCTGAGACTTCTCAATTCTTCCAATACTTTTGCATTGGCTATAGGTCTACCTCCTCGACCTCTCCTACCTCGCCCTACTCTGAAAGCCATGTCTGAGGGTAAGAAATCTGTTTTTAAAGTATCACTGTTCAGACTTTCTTTTGCCTCGATTACTGGTAAAGGTGAAAAATAAATTTTCCCTTTCATATACAATGCTACAATTTCTCAGATCTCGCTCTGATACCACTTAATGCAGCTGGTGTTAGTGAAATCTATTTGACATAGCTAAATTTAGTTGTCTGTTGCTATAGTTGGCAATTCGGTTCTTTTGACAAGACTCCTATCGAATTTGGTGGATTAAGCACTTTTTTGTTTTATCTAGCACCCAACAGAAATAATTTTATACACGATGCAAAGCACCTTACAACCACACGACATGACCATAACTCAATGGAAAACACTTCTGATACCTTTTCGTACTTACCAAACATTTCCGCTTCCATACATCGGGTGACACGTAACCCTCAACGGAAATCACAAAAGTGCATCAATTTTTGAACCAGCCACCTTCCGCTGGGATCTGGACCGTCGATTCTTCACTGTTGGACTCCGCTCAGATCTTGATCGTCCGTCTTCTGGATGATTAGCACCATAAATCCTTGATCTCTTCAAGTTCCACTTCGCTTTCCACCATTAATCCCAATACTTACAGAATGAAAATATCAATTTATTATAGTATTATTTCGATGACAGATCATATGTATTCTATCAACGAGAACAAAGATATCATAATCATATACAGATGAATAGGATTTCTCACATACAAGAATCTTGCACAATAGAAAGAAACTTTATTAATGAATTCTCTCTTTCTCTCCTCTGCAACTCTCCTGCACACTCTCTGCCCCCTTGCCTCTTTACAATCGAACTTAGTTTGCTTAATATAATTCAAACTTAGGTTTTCAGATCCACAAAGTCTGGATCGAATCCACTTAGATCCTACAATTTTTTCTTGTAATCCTAACTTCTCCTACAACTATTACATTGTTAGGATTCGAGATCCTTTGACAATTTATTCAATTTTAACTGAATACAACAAAGTAAATTTAAGAGCACCCATTCTCTTTAGTAAAATTTGGCTTTGACTTTCAACAACCATAGATCTTCTAGAACTGTGAGATTATGCTCCTGCATCAATGTAGCCCTAAGGTGGGGGTGAACCATGTAAATATGTGTGTTATGCTCTATGCTTTGACTTGATGTGTTTATCTATTCTTTGGCTAAGTGATTTGATATATTTAGATAGATCTACTTATTCTTTGTGCTTCATTAGATGTGTATGAATAGCAGATCTGATATGTATGAATATTTTTAGTGTTGATCTACTGGATCTGATCTATTTTACTATTGCTAAGTACTAAGATACCTTAGGTCTAAGTGAATGTTATGATGCTCTGTGATATTTGCGAAGTATAATAAGGATTGAATATTGATGAATGATCGATGTTAAGTTCTCTGTAAGCGATATAATCACAGATCTGTGTCCCAGCTTAGGTTGCAGACACTGGAGTCCTGCAACCACCCCTACTTCTACCTTGGGTGAGATTTCATCTGCTTCGCAGGTGTTGCTGAAAGGGCTGATAGTTAGGGTTTTGTTGGGGCGTTTTTGTAGCGTTGAACCCCGGGTCTGCCCCTGCGCCAACAAATGGTTCCATTGTCGGCAAAGAAATAGAAGGCGCATAAATTGAACAATAGAAAGGTGAAGTACCACTTCCTAGGGATGATGAGGACTCATTGAAGAAGAGGAAGGTTTCGCCTTCGAAATCTTCCTCCTGGAAAAAACATAGAACCCCTATAACCAAGATGCGGACTACCCTCACATTAGATGATTTTAATTTCATCATTGCAGCTGTGAACGATGCTTCACAGGAGATATTAGAGAAGCAGGAGACAAAGCAGGAGTAGATGTATAATCGTATCGATATTGAAATCCAAGGAGTGCAGCAGACACTCCATTCTAGCCGTGCAGTCTCCACTGCACCTCTGACAACAGGAACATTAGAACTGGGAGATGAGCCATATCAACTCCACTGGATTGTTGATATGGTCGAAGCTAGCCTTCGACGAGCTCAAGAAGACACAGCGCAAGCCACCCAGGCTTTGACATAGGTACAAGGAGTACTTGTCGAGCAACGCAGTGCTACCGAATGAGAAAAAATTTCTCTTCAACTACAGTGGAACAAAGAGAAAGAAGTGCTACAACAAGACAAGGAGCAGTTGCTCGTAGAGAAACTCGAGATAAAGGAACCGGTCAACAGATCACTTCACTCTATGACAGTCATTGAAGTCCAAAAAAAATAACGGGTTCCACAGCAGGTGGCACAACTGGAAGGAGTGATCTAGTAGTGCATCGCAGATCTAGAACTTCGTACTGTGCCCAAGACCCCTCAAGATATAAGAGACCTAAGAGAGGAAACTGACCGTAGTACAGTTGGCATATTGAAATCCCTTGAATTGAAATGCAAGAAACTGACTTCCAGGAGTGCTCAGACATATGAGACCCTCACAAAGAACCTAGAGTTGCAGGCATTGGAGTCACAACTCTAAGAAGCAAAGAAGCATGCATATATGTTACAAGCGTAGCTGAAGGCCTTGTCAACAGTTGAAAGAATGAAGAGGTTTCTAGAGTAGCACATGACCCAACAACAGATCCACACAATTTCGAGTAAAGTGATGGAAGTCTCTCAATGACTTCAACCAGTGCAAGAGAAGGCATGTCAACTATTCACTGAAGTTGAAAACCAAGGAGTATAACTTGAACAGGTTGTGAGTGCAACATAACAACGCCTAGAAGGACCAATCAATGACGCACTCATCCATGAGTTCACTAAGTAAGAAGTTGTAGCATTTCAATAGGTCGAAGTAGCTCGATCCAAGCTTGAGGCATTCGAGGCGGAATTGCTCAGACCAGAGTGACTCGGGATGAGTCATAGGTGAGTGTTGGGGGCTTGTTGGCCCTTGACCAATTTTTGGAAACACTTGGTCATATTTGACTGTTTTGGGACTTTCATAGCCTATCGAAGATATAGCGCCAGACGAAGTGGAGATTGAAAAATCTCGGCCCACTTTTGGGCCCATTTTGGGTTTTGGGAATATGTAATGGGAAAGGGATGTCGGCCCGTGGGTTCACCCATGCTTAGGCCCACTTTTGTAAATGTATAAATACACATCTAGGCATCTAGTAGAGTATATATTGTATGTATGTGATATAGGCTACGTGCCAAGTGGGATCTGTGTGATCGAGGTGTTGTGTATTCTATAGGCTTGCAGAGCTTAGTGCAAGTCCCTATGTGGAGATATAGAAGGATTTGTGTTGTAAGGTAAGGAAGACGGATCTAGCGAGCTGTGCAGATCTTTTGTCCTATGCACAGTAGGTTTTGATGGCTCTGTGCTTGTAATCGATTGAAGACGCTAATAAAGAATAAAAGTTGGTGAACGTACCCCCAGGGTGGGGGTGAACCACGCAAATATGTGTGTTATGCTCTATGCTTTGACTTGATGTGTTTATCTCTACTTTGGCTAAGTGCTTTGATATATTTATATAGATCTACTTATGCTTTGTGCTTCATTAGATGTGTATGAATAGTAGATATGATATGTATGAAGATGCTTAGTGTTGATCTACTGGATCTGATCTATTTTACTGTTACTAAGTACTAAGATACCTTACGACTAAGTGAATGTTGCGATGCTCTGTGCTATTTGAGAAGTATAATAAGAATTGAATATTGATGAATGATAGATTCTAAGTTCTCTGTAAGCGATATAATCATAGATCGATGTCCCAGCTTAGGTTGCAGACACTTGAGTCTTGCAACCACCCCTGCTTCTACCTCGGGTGAGACTTCATTTGCTTCACAGGTGTTTTCGAAAGGGCTGGTAGTTAGGGATTTGTTGGTGTGTTGTTGTAGCATTTAACCCTGGGTCTGCCCTTGCGCCAACACACCACAAAATTTCGAAGTGCCAGATCTTTCGACATGTGTCCACTTCAATCAATGATCCAGATGGACTTTGGGTCTTTGGAATTTATTTACTCAACACTTCTTGCCTCATTCTAGAGTATGAAATAGTTGGATACGGGGATCATCTAACACGTTTCCCCCGCTCAAATTGACGAAAAATAATTTCACAAATTCGCTCTATCTTTTCTACATATGATCGAGAGTTGTGACCTGAGCTTAAATGTGGGTGCTTAACTCATTCTGTGAAGATCGACAACCAGATTTTAATGGATCATGGAAATCAATGGCTCGGGGGTATTCGACATGTCAAACTTCAAGAGTTCTAGAGCCAGACAGAATCCCCAAATTTTCATATCAGGTGCCACGCGTCCTTAGAGATGGATGGTCAATATTCACTTTGGGAATCCAGACTTCAGGAGCTTCAACTTCCCCATTCTCGTTTTCCTTTGAATAAGTTTCTTCCGAAGTTCATAGATCCTTGCCTCGTGTCCTCCTTAGATCGATGATCATCATCCACTTCGGATCTCTAGCTCTACATGCCGACTGCCCCCAAGCTCTGAAGTACCAAAGTATGTGGAATCATCAGTTCAGACATGTGGCGCTCTCATCAGTCATGAAACCTGACATCCAGCTGGCGCAGACACATGTCACTTCTCTTTTCATGACATGTCATCGTAGTGATGTCATACCACAGTGTTAGATCATCCTTCGGGAAGTGTTCTTGTTCAGTGCAAAAGTAGTGTCATCTCCAAGTGCACTTAGAATGATCCTAAGTTGGCAAACGGATCAAAATTAGCGGTGGCGCTAAAATTAGCTAGTGTGCCCATATCGCACATCGCAACCAGATCAACGACCACGTTTCATTACAGGGACTCAACATGCTTGGACGATATAATTCCTGAGCAGTTTCTCAATTGAAACCGTGGTATAGTAAAAGAGTTATGTGGCATCACCAGGTGCATCGTGGGACGAAAAGCGGTTTACTTCAAATCACACCCTCGCGCCCCCGCAAAATTGAGAAACATAAAAGGACATTGGAGAACTACCTATCATCCACGTCATGCATATCATTCACCCTCCATCCTACCACACCTTCCACATCGGTTACCCAACTTACCTCCATTTCATTTTCATTTTTTCCATGGACGATTACTTTTTCCTACATCCGTTATCCATTCCTTGATGAACCATGCAGATCTATCCATACAATTATCCTTCTCCCTCTAAAGAAGCATTTCTCCCAGTAGGTGAAGAGACAAAATAAAATGCTAGCGAAAACCATCGGATTTTATACCCTGTCATTTCATTTCAGATATAGTTTATCTTAGTCAAATATTGTAAGAAGTCCAACCATTTTGATTTGTGAGAAAATTTGTATAAATGCACATATTCAATATCTGTTCAAGGCTGCTTCTTGTCGGGTGTAATAGAGAAAAATCTCCTTTTTTGAGTATTAATACAAGTGCAGACAGAGATTCCAATTTTTGTTTAGTTTGAGTTATGTGTTTCTCTTGTATTTCCATATCTCCAGATTTCTTTATGCAATTCATTGATAAGCGATTGATTGCAATTTAGTATCACTACTATTGTAATCACATTATATCATCAATTTGTTAAGTAAGTAGTTTTCCCTCTGTATTTACTGTAAGTAATACAAGACCTGCAAGCTGCATGAATTACCACATTTTATATCATGTTCAAGGGTGCACTCTCCACTTTTCTTATACTGCAACAAGGTGAGACTCTTGAGTAATTGATGTTTTTCTTTGTTTAACATCTTTGTAAGTTTATCCCACACCATTTGATATTATAATTATGACTCAGACAACGAAATATGGCCTCTGTATTGTCCTAATATTAATTTCATTTAAGGATCCTTTCTTCTATAACTAAAGGTAGAAAAAAAACTCTTTAAAACATTCTTTTCAAAAATTCATGATGCCTGACATTACTCTTTGATCCTTAAGTTTAATCTCAGGAAAAACACTACCTAAGCATGAAAAACATTTCCCACCTTGAATCTACCCTGGTCACAATGTGTTTCCCCAAGTTGAAGACAATGTGTGGGAGTTATACCTAATGATCCGAGATCTTTTCGTCCGGTGACTTATTAAAGAATTGTATTAAATGAGAATAAACTAAAGTACACCATAAAGAAGGAAATGCTCAAAAGTAAAGAGACATAAGCATGAAATATGAACATAAAAACTTGATAACGAAGTTCATCCATGGTGAACTACGTCTCTGGGTCCTGCTCTCAAATGGGTAGGCCTTTTTATTAACTTAACAAAAGAATTGGGCAAAATACATAAGTATACCTCATTCTTGAGTTAAGTTATAGAATATTTTCTCATATTAGAAAACTAACATGACCACCGCGTTCGTGGCATCGAATTACCTAAAAATGACTATATCCATGCCTCGATCTGAGTCTGGCACTTTCAGGCCCAAGAGTCACCCTTGCCTTGGTTTTCGTGCCTTGCCTCTGCAAATGAATGACTGGGAAAAATATTGAAATGCATGACCTATCTTGAAATCCATGCCAAAATCCATACGAGCACACCCTTTGTTCTACTCCTTCATACACTAGCCAAAATCCATTTTGTATAATACAAAGTAGGCGATTGTGCATTAAAGCGGTGGTTGGCATATTGGCTAGTGGAGCTATTTTAAGTCTTTGGTTAGAGGAGGTTTTGGGGTCTAACCCGCGGACCTCTGTTTACTTTGGCATTCTATTATATAGTTGGTGGATTTTAGATGGGAGGCTATATTTGGTGGCTGGAGGAATATATATGGCGGAAATGCTACCAAAATGGTGGAGATTCTGGCTAGAATGGAGGATATGCCATATATGGAGTGTGGTCGCATGAACTAACACATAACCAGGGGTTGGGTCGAGGGCCTAGCCCCTTTTCTTTTCCGCCCACATAGAACATTTAAACTTAAATAATATTTTTTCCATATGATGAAGAAGGACTATGTACCGACATGTTGGCTAGCGCAGAGTTGTAAGGCCTTTGGGCTAGCAGGTTAGGATTTTGACACTTGTCAGCTCCAATATATTTTTTAATAAACTATATTGTAAGAGTCCAGTGGGGGGTTGCCACGTGGAAACCTCACATTGGATATCCTATGCCACATGTCGACTGTAAGAACCTGCCATGTATAACGATAACATCGTGCCACATCTCCCTGTATGGATGTGCCACATGTCACCCTTGCAGTGGTGACATGTGTCACCTTGACCTTTGACCTTTTGACCAAGTTTGACTTGAGCTTTGATCACTTATATATTTCTATCCGTAACTCTGTTTGATGATCCATTTGCGTCATTATAAATCTTGCGACATTCTCTTCACGACCATGTCATTTTAACTGATTTTAGGGAATTTTGAAGTTTTTCCCTTTCTCTATCTGCTGAAGCCATTCTAAGCATCCTGAGTTGCCTTTGTGATTTGTGAGTTGTTCTTAGCGTTCTCTGGATCCTTTTTGGATCACACTTTCCCACTGAGATCTTTTTGGACCACCAAAATTTTTCATCAATTAATTGTTAAGTGAGGGAAGAGTCCCCTCACTTTGTCCTTCTCAGTCCACTTTGCCTTTCTTGGATGTGTGCCCTTTAAGCCCACTCAAAGATAATCAACATCACCCCTATGTGAATTCATCGTCCTTATGTCCAGGATTATATCTTCCTGTAATTTATCCAAGTACTCAGGTGCAAACTCATCAACTGAAGGTATTGAAACTTCCTCATCCTGTTCCATGATCATGGGAGACTCAAAAATTTTCAAGTTCTCTACGTTCACAACGGAGTAAATATTCATATAAGGTGGAAGATATAAAAAAAAAGCATTAGTGTCACTTTTCTCCAAGATAGTGAAGGGTCCATATCAGATAGGCTTGAGTTTCTTGCCTTCACCCTTCAATCGTTCCTTGCTGATATGAAGCCATACCTGGTCTCCAACCTGGAAATGATGATCAACCTTGTGTCTGTCATGTCGGGCCTTATACTGTGCTTGAATTTTCTCCAATTGTTCCCTAACTGCCTGGTGTATCTGTTGAATCCTCTGGATGAACTTGCGGGCTCTTTCCTTTGTTCGATCTTCATTTGGATCGACATCTCTCCCATACATCAAGTCTAAAGGAACCTTTGGTAGGTACCCAAAACATGTCTCAAAAGGTGAACTCTGAGTGGAGGAATGTAAAGCTTGATTGTATGCTTGTTGTACATAGGGTATCTGTTCATCCCATAACTTAGGATGCTTGTTTCAGTAGCCTCAAAGCAATAGTAGCATTGTTTTGTTTACCACCTTTGTTTGTCCGTCAGTTTGTGGATGGAAAGCAGTGCTCCTCTTCAATTTGGTATCCATCATTCTCTACAATCTGGTCCAAAAATCCCCAAGGAATCGAGTATCTCGATCTGAGACAATGGAAGTGGGTAACCCAAAGTGAACCCAAACATACTGAAAGAAGATATTAATAGTCTACTCACTAGTGATATGCTTTTTACACGGCATCAAGATACACATCTTTCTGAACCTATCCACTACAACATACAAATAATCATGATCCCCTCTATTCATTCGTAAACACCCTACAAAATCCATGGAAATGATTTCCCATGGATGGGATGGAACAAGAAGTGGTGAGTATAGCCCCAATTTTTTATTAGTGGGATTACAAGTAGAACACATCACACACCCCTTTACATATTCAGTTACAATTTCTTTCATTTGAGGCCAGTAACAAAACCTCTGCAAATGAGCCATAGTTTTTCCTACTCCAAAATTCCCAAACACAAGATAAGTGTGAGTTTCTCATATTACATGGACTCATTCACTTGTAGGAATACATAACTTCCCAGGATGATTGAGTAATTTCCCCTGTAGAAAATAGTTATCTACCTGTGCACCATGGGTTAGCTTCTCATATACTTCTTTAAAATCTTCATCGATGGCGTATTTCTCTACATAGATATCATGTGATAAATAAGTATTATTCAAAATAATAGAAGCAACAATAGGAGGTCTAGAAAGCATATTGGCTACCTTGTTACTTGTACCCTTCTTGTACTTGATTACCAAATGAAATTGTTGTAAAAAATCCATCCATATGTAGTGTCGAGATTCTTGCAGTTTGGTCTATGCTTGAAGATACTGTAAGGGCCAGTGATCTGTATGTATGATGGTTTCCTTCCCTAACAAGTAGTGCTTCCATTTATTTACACTTTGAACTAATACATACAACTCTTTATCATATGTAGGATAGTTAACAACAACTTGGTTAAAAGTCTCAAAGTGGTAATAGATAGGCTTACGATATTGCATCAATATTGCACCCATAGCGTATCTGCTGGCATCTATCTCGATCTCAAAAGGTTGTTGAAGATTCAACATTGCTAATACTAGTGCGGTACTGATCTTCTCCTTCAAAGTGTCAAAAGATTTTTTTTTCTTTCCTTCCCACTGAAAAGTGTTCTTCACACTAGTTAAGCCATGCAAAGGAGTTGTTATAAAGGATAATTTTGAAATGAACCTACTCCAATACTGGGCTGCACCCAAGAAGCTCCGGATCTTGGTCACACTTTTTGGCCCAGGCCAATTTACAATTACATCAATTTTGGAAGGATCAATCTTCAACTGTCCTCCTCCTACAATATGAAATAAGTACACAAGTGCAGTCTTGCCAAATTCACATTTATAAATTTTTACATACAACTTTTCCCTTTGAAAATTATCCAATACTTGCTTTACATGCCTTACATTTTCATCCCAAGTCCCGCTAAAAATAAGAATGTTGTCTAAATATACAATCACAAAGTCATCTAGAAAAGGCCTGAATACCTCATTTATCACATGCATGAAAGTTGTCGGAGAATTGCAAATCCCAAACAACATAACTAACCACTCAAAGAATCCTTGTTTGGTTTTAAAGGCAGTCTTCCATGCATCCTGTTTTGCGACCTTGATTTGATGATATCCACTACACAAATACAACTTAGTGAAATAAACAACATTCTTCAACTGATCAAGTAAATCAACTATGTGAGGAAGAGGGTATCAATTCTTCACCGTGATTTTATTTAAAGCCTGGTAATCGACACACATTCACCATGTGCCATCTTTCTTTGGCACCATCACAATCAGAGAACCACAAGGAGATGAACTAGGCCTGATGAACCCTTGATCCAATAAGCCCTATACCTACTTCTTGATCTCTTTCATCTCCACAACTGACATCCTATACATGCCCACAATAGGAAGAGGAGAATCCTGCTGAAGATGTATCTCATGTTGGATTTCCCTCTTAGGAGGTAATCCATATGGTTCCTAAAAAATATCATCATACTTAGAAATAATATCAATTAATTCATATTTATGAGGTCGATCACATCTTTAGAAAGCTTCATATGTCCCGACATATTTCTCTTTTATGACCATGAGTACATATATCTTATTAGTGTTTATAAGTCTTTTCATTTTCCCTACACTAACAAATGTTGTAATTACCCTCATGTTGTGAGCTCTAAAAATATATTCCACTCCCCCTTTAGTAAGGTGGTATTTTTTCTCATGAATAAAGAAGACTACTTTTCTATCATAAATATACAAACTTCCCAACACCATGCCACATATATCAAGTGGTACAACATCCAAATTCATTTCATCAATCAATTTTGAAGCAATAGAAAATCTGATCCTACATTGTTTGGTGACATTAAGTTTTTCTTTATCACATACCCAACCAAGAGGGTAAGGCTTTGGATGT
This sequence comes from Picea glauca, assembly GCA_000966675.3. Lineage (NCBI taxonomy): Eukaryota > Viridiplantae > Streptophyta > Pinopsida > Pinales > Pinaceae > Picea > Picea glauca. The sequence goes on from JZKD02S1674187.1 coordinate 150,607, forward strand.
GGTTTCATTACAAGACCCATCTTCTTGACAAGTGCTTCAGATATTAAGTTTACTTGGGAACCCGGATCAAATAATGTATCTATCTTAGTATGTTTAGATACAACTCTTATGTGAAATAACTCATTCCTCTTTTGTTCATCAATATGAGATTCATCATTTGAAATTGAACCAGCATGAAGAGAATATTTACCTTGTACTCCAACCACTGTGATATTTCCTTCATCTCTTGAATTGGAGCCAAGATCTTGTTGTATTGTAGAAACGGTCTTTGTCTTCCCCTTTCCACTGGATTGTTTCAGTTTCTTTTTTGGATGCAGTTTCCAACAATGTTTATCATCGTGACCGATCTTCTTGAAATGAGTGCAATATCTTTTTCCTCCTTCTCTCGTTACTATAGCGGTCTTCTTTTCCTTCCTTTTGAACTTCTTGAAAGTCTTTTGTGGGAAACTGGAAGGTTTCTTCGTGGGATCTTCTTGAACATGTTTCCCCCTGTTCTCAAGGTGAGTGTCTTGCAAACAAACTTCGTCAAGACTAGTGGAGTTAAACAAGAGAAACGTATGACGAATATCACTATGAAGTGCGCCAATATACTTCATTAAAGTTTCATAAGAATCCAAAGGAATGTTAAATTCTAGAGCTTTCTTCCTAAATTCTTCAGTGAAACTTTGTACAATTTGACCTTTACTCTGCCTCAAAGTTTTACATTCCATCATTGCTTTATGTAAATACCCTAATGGATAGAACTGCTTCCTTATCTCTATTTTAAATTTCGACCATGAGGAAATAATATTACCACACTTACTTATGTCATGTAGCTTGATCTCCCACCATACGAGAGTGGTGCCTTCCAACTGAAGAGAAGCCAATTTCACTTTAAATTCCTCGTCATTAATATGATGAACACGACAATATAATTCAACTTGTCGGATCCAATTATCTAATTTTTTAGGATTAGCATCTCCATTAAACATAGGTAAATAAAATTTTACATCAAGCTTTAATAACAGTTTCTTAAAAGAGGATTTATGGTTAGAATGTTGAGAGTGATGAGAATGCTCAGAGGAAGAAGAACTAGAACTTGAAGGTGAAGATGGAGGCTCAGGAGGATCTCCTCCAACCCCTTGGTTTACCGAAGCATCATCATCTGGTAGCGCTTCCTTTTTCTTCCCTTTCTTCTTCATCCTCTTCTCGTAATATCCATACATTCATTTGACCATTTCTAACATGCGATAAAAGACCATGTGAAAGTTTTTCTCTTGTTCATCACTCTTGTCCTCTTCTGCCATCTTCTTCCTTCGGGATGCACGACCAACTTCGGGATTGAAAGTATTAAGAGTTCCTTCACCTTGCTTATGATTGGCCCTAGTAAGCATTCATACTCAACAATTCAAGTCAAAGACGAATTCTCTGATACCAACACTATCTGAGATCTTTTCATCCGGTGAATTATTAAAGAATTGTATTAAATGAACATAAACTAAAGTACACCATAAAGAAGGAAAAAATCAAAAGGAAATAGACATAATCATGAAATATGAACACAAAAAATTGATAATGGAGTTCATCCTTGGTGGACTACGTCTCTGGGTCCTGCTCTCAAATGGGTAGGCCTTTTTATTAACTCCACAAAATAATTGGGGAAAATAAATAAGTATACCTCATTCTAGAGTTAAGCTACAAAAGCTTTGCTCAGAGCAGAAAACTAACATCACCACCGCATTCACGACATCAAATTACCTAAAAATAACTATATCCACACCTCGATTTGAGTCTAGCACTTTCAGGCCCAAGAGACACCCCTACCTCGGTTTTTGTGCCCTGCCTCTGCAAGTTCTGAGTTTTTCTTAGCCTTCTCTGGATCCTTTTTGGATCACCTAAGAATGAAAAACATTGCCCACACATGTTGTACCTTGGTTAGCATGCTTAATTAGTTATTTATTTCATGGGTCCCATTATTTTTTTGTGAGAGACATTTCATTGTCCTCGGGATATCTGGGCAAGCGTATATAAGGTTTATGTTTGGATTTTATCTTTTTCCAGCTACAAGCCTCTATGCCTTCAACCCCTTCTTCCCATGAAATGAGGTACAATCCCTTCTTGGTTTAGTACACCCAAAAATCCCAAAAGATGAGGAGACGAAAAGGATGAAGTGTGGAAAGTGATAAGTATGATTGAGAATGGTACAATGACTCATCAAGGAGACCTCCTAGTAGCAACCTTTTCCTGAAGGGTGACCAATTACTAGGGCACAATGTGAACCACCAAGGTGAAACAAGGAAAAGAGCATAATTTCCAAGAAGAAGTTCTACAATCAAGAGCAGTTTTAATGCAACATATTCAAATGCCTCAAGTATTAAAGTGACACTTACCACAATACCTGACTTGAACCTCATGGATAAAGACCCGCTTTCTTCTAGAAACAAGTTGATGTGGTGAATTCCATCATGATGGATCAAAGAAGTATTGTGGTGAAGTGGGTCTTCATATGTGTATGTGGACATCATAATTCAATCCATCCCTTGACACTCCATGTATTCAACCTGAGGGCCTCGAGACGTCATCTCCTTATTTATCCCTAAAAATGGGGGATAGCATGTGCATGATCCTAACCATGTTATTGATTGTAATTTGATTCAAATGGATACATAATGATACTTTTAGTTCCATCAGGTGCACATATTATACAAAAAGGTCAAGGTGCTCTAGAATCAAGTCATAGAACTAGTACATGTTCAGTGGACCTATTATAGTCCTGAACATGTTACTTGGGAGCATGGGGATGCCGTGCGGGAAGAGTACCTATAAATTTTTGAAGACTTGTGAAGTTTTTATTTTCTCTTTTGTATATGCATTGAGGACAATGAAAAAATAAGGGGAGGGGAATGAAATACCCTAGTTTTGAGTCCCCATATTAAAAATGTATTTTTTTTATTGATAAAAATGATGGAGTGAATGAACAATTGAAAAGGCCGAAGAGACTAAGAAATATAATACTTTGAACATTTTAATAATAAAATACATTGTTGGATTCAATATGAACAAGGACAAGAGTTATAGAGGATTATGATTCC
>JZKD02S1674187.1:153735-165242 GCA_000966675.3 Picea glauca
TTTATAATTTTAATTTACCTGTATGTTAGTGAGAAGAGGAAGGGTCACATGAGTCTCTTGGGGACGCCATGGTAGGCCTATGAATCAACTATATAAACCTTTCTTATGGGATGTTTGGGGGTTTTCTTCATTTTGGTCATTCATTGATGCATCATTGTTGTGGCTTCATTTTGGTTACCTCCTTTTTTTCATATTTATTTCCTTATTTTTAACTCTTGGTTTGGTGTTGGGAATGAAAATTGATTTTTTGGATTAGTGGGACATGGTTGGTTGGCTGTAGGAACTACTGGTGGTTTCCATCAGGGAATTGGTGCATGTGGGCATGAGATGCATTGACATGTTGACAAAATATGTCCAAAAATATGAATCATCAGAGTTACAACATCGATATTTCCTTATCAGTATCATCGGAGCCCTGGAAAGAGGTGGATGTCCTAAGGGACTATGTGGCAATGAAGGGGGTTCATTCTCTTTGGGTGGTGCAGGCTGAAAAGGGGAGAGAGTTGGTAACTGAGATTGATGTGTGGTTGAGATACTATGAGAGATTGATAGCAGACTGGTTTCAGAAATTGAGAGTTAGCCTAGGACCTATCCTTGTGGATTAATATCCCTGGCTCGAGTTTTTATTTCTATTGAGAGATAAAGCAATAGTCTCTAAGGTTGGGTGGAACATCCAACATTTGTAGCCAAAAGGTGGATTGAATATTTGAAAGACAAGTTCTTTGTCATGGTTTCTTTGTGCTAATATTTATTTCCACTTTGTATTTAATTTATCTCTATGATCAATTTTTGACATACTTGTTGTTTTTAATTATTGTGCATGGACTACTATGTCTTCTTTTACTGTCATGCATGTTTCTTAATTAATTGCATGTACATTATCATGTTATTTAATTATAATAATGGTATAAAAAAAATTAAATCACCTAGGAAAATGAGTTTTCAGAGGTACCTAGGATTGGGGTACGCTACACCTATTCTACTGCTTGGAATTGCAGGAGATATCCAACTAGAATATGTGCAAAGATATGTCAGTCCAAACATTGTGCATTCTTCAGACTTCTAGGTCATTGGTGGTCAGTTGCAGTTAGATTCATTTGGTGAATAGGAGGTTAAGTGTATGTCCCTTATTGTGATGGCACTGACATAATTTAACTTTGATGTAAAGAAAACTATTTTCTCATTGATATATTATGTATATAGTTTAGTTCAAAGGACCCAACTAATTAGGTGGTCAGATATTTTTTTGCACCAGTTTTGTTTCACATTAGATCGGTGTATCTCTATTTTTTATGGGAGGTTATTATTTCCATTTGTGTCAGAGTTGTTTACATCATTTTTTGAGAGGTTTCATTTCAATCGACCGATAGTACTTCACTTCCCTCCTAATCCTATGACTGATGCACATAAACGTATGTGGGGGAACTTTTTTCCCAAGGGGGGGCATGCAGAGTGGCTGTGTACTCCAATTGATAGAGAGATATGCAATTTTTTGGCTAGAGAGGACAATCTTGTCCTTGATCTTGTACAATACCCATTGTTCGGACATCCTATTTACTGCAAATGAACCAACAAATGATAGAGGTAATATTATCATTATGTTTTGATAAATCTAGTTGCATATTTTTTTCTCTTATTTAATGCATATGTAATTGTTGGTAACATTTTGTTTCAATTATCTAATTATTATTGTCTATTATTTTGTAGATATTGTAACATATGTTGGGGAAAATCCTTCCCAACATGATGAGGATATGGATGAGGCAATTGAGAAACCTTCAATACATAGACTCAGCATGCCACGTAGGCCAGGTCAGAGAGTTTCAACTAAGGTGGTAGATTGCATATGTGGTTTGCTTTCCAGGTAAGGAGTGACACTTATAAAAATTAGATACATCTTATGGGTACCATATCTATCTGTGATATGGTCTACCCTTTCTCATGACATGACATCATTCATGAATAATTTTTCCAATGTCGTAAACCTCATCCAAAGGTTAATGGATGTTGTTCATTCTATTTCATCTGGATCATCTTCTGAGGATGATTCTCCTAATCCTCCACCAAATTATCCTCTACCAGTTGTCTCTCCATTAGATTGACCAACATCCCCTACACCATCCATCGATTCTCCTCCTCCCCCACATGTGTCACTAGATGCACCATATTCCATTGATCCTCCTTCTCCTCCTCCTCCACATGTGTTACCAATTGCACCATCTGTTAGCACTAAAAGTCACACTTTGACTGCTAAAGTGTAAGATCAGCACCCATCAGAATGTAAAATATAATTTTGTATTTGAATAGGTGGATCAAAAATATGGATAAAGAAAGAGAGAGGGTTGCAAACTATAGATCAGTAGGATACACCAATGGGCAATGGAGTCACAAACATCCTACTCGTCGAAGGCACAAAAGCTGCTCAACAGAAAACAAGATTATATGTTGATAGGTGGAAGAATGAAGAAGGAAAACATAAGATAGAATGTTCACTAAACAAATATCCTCTCAATTTAATGAATCAACAAATACTTGAATATAAACAATGACTGATGGGAAAAATACAACAAATCCTCCGCTGCTTAGGGATTCATAAATCATTGACAGCCTTTGATCCTCAAATCTGCAATATGTTCAAATAAGAAGAAATATAAATAGAAGAGTTACAATATAAAGTTGCATATCTCATGATTCTTCAATAGCAGTAATGCTTACAATCATAAAATTCCCACAAGCTTACAAATGAACATACATTAAAAAACTGCCTACCCCTACTCTCTCTAGCCTCTCTTGGCTCATCCCTCTCCTTTCTCCAAGATATATTTCCTTCTTTAAATAGACAATAGCATCCAAATGAACTAAGGAGGTTGAATCCCATCTCCTCCATTGGATTCTAATCCTTGGAGATAGGTGGCAACAATCAAAGAGACAAAAATACAACAAACTGCTAATTTTCAGGAATTTGTTGGAAGTCATTAATAAAATGTCTCCACCCCATTGCATGAGGCCTTTTCTGGAGATAAATATTAGGTTCAGGTGTCCCTTGACATCTAACCGATCCTTGAGAATTCATTTGAACCCTCCTTGACATGTGGAAACCTCCTAACAAGGTGACGATCAAAACCATGACCGCTATAGGAAATTAGGCAGCACCGCTGTAAATTAGTTGGGTAGTGCCACTTATATGTCTAATATCTCTCAAACCATAACACATTTTTAAAAACTGAGAGAGGTTTTTGTTATTTGGCATGTCATGAACAAACATTTTCTCCAGTTTTCAAAAATACCTTTTAAATTGTTCATAATCCAAGTTTCAAGTTAGTGACTAAAAGCTGGTAAAATAACTCTGCACAATTCGTTTTCTGCCAGAAATATTAGGTAGCGCTTGTAGGTATCACCACTTATGTTGCGCATGTGTCCAGGTTTACGTAGCAATGTCAAAATGCAGTGCCTTCAATCTTGAACGTGTGCAGAGCAGTTGGTGGTCTTTTTATAATGTCGAACCCATTGTGTTTAGGTGTCTTGGTAGTATAGTAGGTTGTGCACTTTACCACTGAGGGAGTTAACACTTTAGCAAAAACCCAAAACTATGATAGTTAGGCCTCTTCTAGCTGCAAATTATTGTGCTAACATAGGCTCCATGGGGGATAGATTCCTCCCTGTGAGGCTCTAATAACTCTTGTAGTTTCAGTGCCTTATCCTAGGGATGCTTCCAACCTTTAACCTCTGCAATATGCTTTGATCTGTGACCTTCATCTAAAACTAAATGCAAATGAAAACTATAACTGACAAAAATGATGCTTATTCAACAAGCTTATTTCACACACCTACTCTAATTATTGGGAAAATGAAGCATTCAAGTTACATGAAACAACCAATGAAGTCATTTCATCATTTTTTCAATTGTTTGAAGCTTTGAAATGTGCTTCCTTAAGCACCAAAGATAATTCTTACTTGAAGGCATGTTAAAGAAACATTTGGCAATACACTTTCCATTGAAGAAATCAATGAGCCTAGGCACACTTTCTGCTTGCAGACAGGCTACAAATGGATCCTGAAAAACATCATCAATACTTTCCCTTGCGACATTGCTTTGTGTAAAAAGGAAAAGTATTGCATTAGGTCCTTCCTCCACTATGCTTGGTTTTTATATGGCTTGCTGATTTTCTGATTCATCCTCAATGCATATGGCCTTGGTCCACTCCCGGTCATGAGGTGTATTAGGAAAAAGTCTTAGTGATGCTTGTATTTCTTTAATTTCAACCTTTCTCATCTGATCACATGGCATTTGATCTTGGCTGCTTGATGAAACTAAGCTTGTGTCTTCAAGAGGAATAGGGGGTTGATAGGGAAGTTTATCACAATTAGAAGTGCTTGGGAAACTACATTATTCTATCTTATCTTCTAATTGTGAGGGATATTCATCATAGCTTGGATTATGGTCCCAATTTCTCAGTTTTTTACCTTCTAAACTTAGATTATCATCTTCTCCTTATTTTTCAGCAACAAAAATATGACATGAGGGTTGAAACAAGCTATTGTTTAGAAATTTTCGGAAGAACCACATTGTTTTTGATAGCTTGTCAACGTTTCGGATCCACAACAAGATCCATCTTCAGGACAAAAAAGCCTGAAACGTCGACAAACTATCAAAAACACTATGGTTCTTCCGACAATTTCTAAACAAATCTCTCACCACATAAACCTAAATGATCAAGCTATTGTTGCTTTGATGGGAAGGGTACTTTTCTGATATAAGGTCTTCAACCAATTGTTCATGGAAATCATCTTCATAATCATCATATAAAGGTGAATCAATGACCATTTGACTATTAATGACTGAGGGGATTAGTACAATAGCTGGGACAACTGGTTTTTCAGTGAAAACATTCTCATTGTCATCAAAACTTGGCAAATCATGCCACATTGGTTCATTAACAATAGGAGGGATTACAACAACAACTGGTAAGCTATGAATTCACTCATGAAAAGCTGCAACATTATTCTCATGATGAAATAAAGATGAACCTAAGATGACCTCTTGACTTAAAGAATCGAGAAAAGGAGGAGAAAGGGAAATGATGGATTGTCCATATTGATCATTCTCTTGGGGACCTAGATTTTGACATGAATGACGCATTTTTTCTTCAAATTTAGGAAAATCATTGTGAAATTTATCATCTAAGTCCTACTCTCTATAATCATCCCCTTCATCATCACTACTAGAGGAATCACTTGTTGACTGTTGAATATATGATGCATACCCCTCACAACAAGTCTTAAAAAGTCTTTCAGCTAGATAAATTATCTTGCAATGAGAATGAAAAACATCATGAAAGTCCTTCAAAGAGGAAATACTAGAAGCAGGGAGTGTTCTATACCATTGCCTCGCATCGCCTTCCAATGAATACATGAACATTTTCATCAATATATCTTCATGATGGATGTCAAGTTGCTGCATCAAAGCATGAAATTCATGAACATGCTCAAAAGGGTTGTCATCATCACCTTCATAAAATATGGGCAGCAGATCTTGCCATTCATCAATTTGAGGCACAAGATGTGGATAGCCATCTATGGCTGAGAAATTGAGTGGGGCAAACCTCCTGGCCAAGATAGCCTTCATATCCATTTAATTGGTCTCATTCCAGTGGAGTCACCAACATATTCTGAACAATGGAGTCGCCATGGTGAATGTGAAGTCTTGAAGGTGTCCAACTTCAGTCACCATCTAAAGTTGGAGTTGTGCAATGTAATTCTTCCCAGGGAGATTTTCAATCTACTCAAATCTGTCCCCGATAACGACGCCAAAAATGTTAGGACTGAAAGTCGCACTTTCACTGCTAAAGTGTAAGCTCAACACCCATTAGAATGTAAAATATAATTTTGGTTTTGAATAGGTGGATCAATAAGATGGATAAAGAAAGAGAGAGGGTTGCAAACTGTAGATCAGTAGGCTACACCAATGGGCAATGGAGTCACAAACATCCTACTCATCGAAGGCACAAAAGCTGCTCAACAGAAAACAAGATCATATGGTGATAGGTTGAAGAAGGAAGAAGGAAAACATAAGATAGAATGTTTACTAAACAAATATCCTCTCAATTTAATGAATCAACAAATACTTGAATATAAACAATGACTGATGGGAAAAATACAACAAATCCTCTGCTGCTTAGGGATCCATAAATCATTGACAGCCTTTGATCCTCAATATGCAATATGTTCAAATAAGAATAAATATAAATAGAAAATTTACAATATGAAGTCACAACTCTCATGAGTCTCCAATATCAGTAATGCTTACAATCATAAAATGCCCACAGGATTACAAATGAACATGCACAGAAAAACTGCCTACCCCTACTCTCTCTAGCCTCTCTTGGCTCATCCCTCTCCTTTATCCAAGAGATATTTCCTTATTTAAATAGAAAATATAATCCAAATGAACTAAGTAGGCCGAATCCCATCTCCTCCATTGGATTCTAAGCCATGGATATAGGTGGCAACAATCAAAGAGACAAAAATCCAACAAATTGCTAATTTTCAGGAATTTGTTGGAAGTCATTAATAAAATGTCTCCACCCCATTGCATGAGGCCTTTGCTGGAGCTAAATATTAGGTGCAGGTGTCCCTTGACATCTAATAGATCCTTGAGAAGTCATTCTAACCCTCCTTGACATGTGACAACCTCCCAACAAGGTGAATATCAAAACCGTGACCGCTACAGGAAATTAGGCAGCGTCGTTGTAAAATAGTTGGGTAATGCCACTTATATGTCTAATATATATCAAACCATAACACATTTTGAAACCCTGGAGATGTTTTTTTTATTTGGCATGTTATGAACAAAAATTTCCTCCAGTTTTCAAAAATACCTTTTCAATTGTTCATAATCCAAGTTTCAAGTTAGTGACTAAAAACTGGTAAAATAACTCTGCACAATTCGTTTTCTGCTAGAAATATTAGGTAGTGCCTGTAGGTAGTGCCACTTATGTTGGGCTTGTGTGCAGGTTTAGGTAGCAATGTCAAAATGCACTGCCTTCAATCTTGAACGTGTGCAGAGCAGTTGGTGGTCTTTTTATAATGTCGAACCCATTGTGTTTAGGTGTCTTGGCAGTATAGTAGGTTGTGCACTTTACCACTGAGGGAGTTAACACTTTAGCAAAAACCCAAAACTATGATAGTTAGGCCTCTTCTTGCTGCAAATTCTTGTGCTAAAACCATACACCAATCCTCCTTCTCCTGCACTTTCATCATGGTTATCTGGCATGGGTTATGATATACCCTCTACCTCTAGTATAAAAGGAACCACTAATGCCTTCGCCTCTGGTGGTTGACCTAGCTAGTAGTGGTACTTGACATGCATATTGATTATTGTATATTTGAATTGATATGTATATATGACATGTTTATTGATTTTGATTAGATGTATATTGATATGTATATCAGTCATGTATATTATGTTTTTTCATACAATGTTGATGTTGTTATCTCCTCAAATAACACAGTCAAATTTGTTTATTTTAGGTGATAGGAAGTCATTGAAAAATAGGTACTTTTTAAAAAAATTTAAAGCTCATTTCTCAATGATTTACGCATGTAATAAAGTTTAAATAAACTTTTGTTTAGTTTTTATTTGATCTAATTCAAATCTCAGGTTTCGGTGTCTTAGGCGAACATTTTGATTGTTCATTAGCCACCAAAATCCTTAGCTTTTGGTAGCTTAAACAAAGGAATTCAGGGCTATTTTAGCCACCGAAATCACAGAAGAGGGGAAAGAGTCAGCATGTCCTTTCACACGTTTCAACCATCGGGTTCAAAGTTTTATAATTGAAATAAGTCGCCAAAAAGATAGGAGAATGAACCGTTCATGACCGGAAGATGATCTCTATATGATATAAGAAAATCTTTTCAGATCGTTGTATCATCAAGCCATATGCTTACGTACCCTCCATCATTACAGTTATCAACCATGACTGCTGCAAATCACCAACTGTTCTATCGCATCCCTTGTAATCAGTGCCACATTCTAAAGCTCGTCTCAGTTCTCTCATTTCTGTCACAGTCGAGCCGACTCTCCCTAATTCTACGCTGTGTAACTCTCCCTCGAAATCTGTTCCTTCGATCACAGGTGTGTGGAAACATTGTGGCAAATAAAGAAAGGAGCGTCAACCCTGAGGAAAGAGCTCGATGAAATTAGTTACCTGGAATCACACCTAGAGGTATGTCAAATGTTCAAGGGTGCAAGGTGTTATAATTTTTGCAAAAAATTACAGATTTCTCATCAGCAGGTGGCAGAGGCCTTTGCCCTCAATTTCGATGGAAAGAAAGCAATCATAGGCCGAGATGAATTTGAGATAGATGAAGCCTTCATACCTGAAGTGACAGATCTTCCCATGACTGGAGAAAAATGGTTTAAAACTATTGTCACTAAGAATGTTGAATTTCGGTCTTATTTGAAACCAGAACACAGGGGTTTGATATGGAATAAAGACATTCATGTGTCTTTCCTTGAAGAGAAATGGCAGTAGTTATTAAAATACATAATGGTTTATGTAACTTGTGAAGGGTGATACAACAGAGTGATGATTTACCATTTTAAACTTATAAATCATTTGACTGGTAGAAACCCACTCAATCTGCCCTATTTTCTCCACATGAGTTTATCCAAAATGGCTCATCAAGTCAAGTCCAAGCCTAATCAAGTTGCAGGTAGATTATCCCATCATAGTCTGATCAAACTTTTGGTTTGTGAGTTGTTGCAAAGAAGAGGAAAAGAGTGGAATTACTTCTTGTTCTGGAATGATTTCTAGACTGAGGTTCAGCCAGAAGGTAAAAAAATTCCTCATTCCAAGAAGTCTTCTACTCCCATAAGTGGAAAGAGGAGGAGGAGAGCTATCTCTCCAGCTCCAGTTAATCAACCCTCTCCTTCCTCTAAGCTTGACAAAACTAAGAAGAAATTAAATTTCAACAGTGAAAAAGAAAAGGCCAAAGAATCCCCAGTGAACAAAAACATTCTTAATCTTCCTTACATAGACTCGGAGGATGAAGAGCACCAGATTGAAACAGGGAATGAGGATCCAGTTACCACAGGGCGTGAAAAAACTATTTTTTGGGATATATACACAACAATTTATGAGGACCTTCCATCACCTACACCTCAAGAAGAACAAGAACCACAAATTGCAGATGCCTCATCTAGAAAACGAGTGAAGCAAAGTAAGTCAAAGGAAATCAAGAAGCTTAAGAAGAAGTTAGCTGAGCAAGAAGTTCTAGAAAGGGTAATAAAAAACATGTATGAAACCCTGTCAAAGAACTTTGCAGAAAGAAACTCATCCTTGGAAAGATTAGCCCATGAAAGCATAAATGAGAAGAAAAAGAAGGAAAAGATTGTAAAAGACTACAACAGCTTATGGAGAGTAGCTCAGGGCTTGAACAGATGCTTCTCTTGAGACCCTAGTAGAGGTGGCAGTTCAGTGCAATGAACCAGAGGTAGCCAGTAACCCTACAATCTTTGAGCAAGATGCAGAAGCCTAAAAAGATCAGTCCTAAGGTGTTTTTGAGCTAAGACAAAGGGTATTTTTGAAATTTTTATAATCTCAAGTTTCGGTGGCTTAGGTAAACATATTGATTGTTCATTAGCCACCGAAAGCAGATCTTTTGGTAGCTAATTGGTCCGAATTTTATCTACTCTAGCTACCGAAAGCACTGATAAGGCAGAAAGATAATGTTTTTGCACAAGTCCAAGGTTTCCTTGTCCAAAATCCTTAGAAATGGTTCCAATCGATGGAAGATAATTAATGACATCCTTATCAAGAGTTTGTTTTGGTTTTGGAGGTGCTCTATAAGACAAAAAGGTAAAAATGGTTAGCTATTTTCAAGGATATGAAGTTGTTTGACTGTTAACAGGTGTCATGTTCGACTCCTCCCATATCACATGAGATTCAACAGCCTCGAAAGGCTCACTACACCTGTCAAAAAATATGAAGAACATAAAGATCATTCGAGAATTTGAATTGACCTAGTTTATAGGATCTTTACCTACTTTCTTGGGTCAATTATTGATTTTCTATTTTAGGCAAAATTCGATACAGTAATCTAGGATCTTGAAACTGTTTGTAAAGGGCTATAAAGCCCAAAACATTTGATGAACAAGGGGTTCAATTTTGAGTTCTATAATCCACTGTTATTGTAAAAAAGACACTTTCTTTAATATATTAAGCCTGCAAGCTTCTTTCATTGTTATTGTCAGACTCTCTTTTATCTTTGTCTATGCCTATGAGTTGAAATCATTCTTTTGTCTATGTTTAATGGTCCCATGGAAACTGTCATCTTACCTTTGATTGTTAAGAAAGAATCATAAGCATCCTTTGCTAGTTTGTTGACCCATCATATATATTGCCTATGTATGTTCTGGTTAATTGATTGGTTTTCTTATCCATTTGATTTACAAACATATCTGATAATCTCTCTTGAAGGCCTTGTATTGCACAAAGATAGCTAGATTGTGTTGAAGATACAATCCAGTGATTTAAGATATTCATCTTGATCCAAACCTACACCCATTATTGAGAAAACAATTACAAAAAGGTTAAGTTACCAGGTACTCTGAGATACAGCCTAGGAGAGTTTCTTGAAGTGATAACAAATTGGCGTCGTTGTCGGGGAAAGGAGATTGAAGCTCAACTTCCTTGGGATACGAAAAGATCCAACGTTGATGATAGACAAAGTTTGGACATATTTTCGGTTGTAATCATCTACCTGGCGACTTCATGAAGGACAGATTCAGTGGCGACTCCATTGTTCTAAAATCTGTTGGTGACTCCATTGGTATGAAATGAACAAGATCTTATCAAAGAGGTATGATTTTGTGATTTTTCAAAGATTGTTGGTTTCCCTAATCCAGTGCCTAATAGAGATGAATGGGAACATAGTATTCCTAGATTTTGACGAGAAGAGTGGGAAGTTCCAGCTAAACATGATCCAAATGGATATCGGTGGCCACCCACCTTTTCCAAATGGCTCAAAACAATTTTCTGGCCATTTTGGCAATTTACTATTTTTAGCAGGTTTTAACTTCTGGGGCCATTTTGAGGGTCTAAATGAAGCTTTTTCGAGATAAAGGTTCTCAATGATAGCCAAAGGCATGATTGATCCCCCAAAATGAATCTCCTCGGCGATACCTTTCCAACAATCTATCACACGCCTAAAACGAAGATCGTATGCAAAAGTTACGACCCCGGGAAGTTGATGTACTCACTTACCCAAACGGGGCCCACATGACTTTTGGTGCTTCATCTCCTAGGGTTAGGTTTTTGGATGTCTAGGACTTTTGGAATTATATTCTATTGTAAAAGGGCCTTCCGAGCCTCATTGTAATCATATTCTAGCGAATGTGAGTAGCCGTCACATCTCTTCTCAGAGATAAGCTGCCACCATTCTAGCGAGTCTTTCACTCTGTATTTTTACAGTCTCTGTACATTTCTCTGATTAATAGAAATCGT
>JZKD02S1674187.1:209618-229360 GCA_000966675.3 Picea glauca
AGCCAGAGAAACTAGGGTGGCAGGGTGGTGCAAGGGAGAACAAGTGTTCTCTGTTATACAGGTTGGATCCTGTGTAACTGGAAGTTGGTGCTTCCATCCAGTTGGTGCTGGAACACTTAGGGAGTTGGTGCTTCCTTCTAGTGGGTGCTAGAGAAACCAGAGATTTGGTTCTCTCAAACAAGTTGGTGCTTGTATAAGTGGAAGTAGGTGCTTCCATCCAGTGGGTGTTGGAACACTCAGGGAGTTGGTGCTTCTTTCTAGTGGGTGCTAGAGAAACCAGAGAGTTGGTGCTCTCAAACAAGTTGGAGCTTGTAAAACAGAGGTAGTAGCCTCACATTGAGTTGGTTCTCAATTATAGATGATGTACAGAACTTAAAAGACTACCTATCATTTCGAAGAAGAAGAAGTTTTCTCCCTTTATGGGTTTCCTCGTGAAAATATGTCTCTGTGTATATCTTATGTGTGACTAATGCTCATTATATATGTTTTCCATATGTTGTATAATATTGATGATCACTTGAAGAAATATTAAGAATGTTTTAATAGACTTAAAATTGTTTAAGCACAATAACAACTAATTCACCCCCCCCCCTCCTCTCAGTTGTCTTAGTAATTTCAACAGAAATTGCACGAAGGGAGAATAACAGTTGGGGATTTAAAATCGGGCTTTGTCACAACAAATACAAGGAGACAATCAAGAGCATGCTCATTCAACAATAGCACAAATAACTGGAGGTCCTCAGAGGCATATCAACCATAGGAAAATACCCTTTCGATACAAGCACAGTAGAAATCCATAGGGTTTCCTTATAATTCTCAGTCTGGGCATTGGAACAACAATTAGCCACAAAGGAAACAACGACGGGTAGGGTAGAAAAACCGATGCACATAGTTCATTTTACATTTGGAGAGGAGAGGTGAATGTCAACTAAATAGTGGCAGTTACCAAGAATACATAGATATATAACCTTTGTATATTTTCTTATGAGATGAACCATTTGACAACAATATTGGTGAAGACTCCTAACACCAAGGCATAACTTATATCACCGCACAACCATGCAACATATATATCGACGTTATGGCCACTCTAAGACCGATCCTTGAGATAATTTGGTGCCAATACAATGAGAATGAGCCCACAACCATGACTCTGGTAAGAGAAATACATAACAACCAAATGGCAGTCTGAACACTACTCGATAGGGTTATACTCATGACTGTGAGAAAGCAGCCGACAATAATACACAGAGTGAAACCCTCCGCCATTTTAACACAGAGAAATATATAACCAATTCACTTATTATCCATATATACCCACCATGATTTTAACCACCAGAGAAACCAGTGAATGCACAACTCAACCAAAAACCAATTCTTTTTCTTGCAATCTGAACAATTACACAGTCATTCCAAAGAGAAAAATCATACATTTACACAGTTGCAATTCTCAGAAAAACACAAACCCAAGCGTTACTGAGCCATTTTTTGTTCATACGCAGAGCACAATTCATGGATGGGGTGAAAAAGAACCATACCTGTAACAGAGAGATTAAAAGGGTGAGTTGGCCAAGCGTTTTCTTCCCAAGCTTGAAATGTGGAGCTTAACCACCAACAGACCGAAATGCAAAAAATAACAATACTAGGGTGACAGTCGATGGGGGGACTATGAAGTGATGTGCATTTACTGCACATCGCTTCCATCTCCTATCCTATTCAATTCTGAAGTACAAGACAATCAACATTCACCAATGCATTAAACCATGTAATCGATTTCCAAACCATTGAAATCTCCGATGATATTCCTTTCCCAATGCGCCACCCAAATCATTCATACATTAACCTTTACCAAGCTCGTATGCCATACTATATGTATCAAAATTTTATATGTGCCCAAAATAAATCAAATGAAAATAGCATAGCCACTAACCAACATATAATACTTAGGACTAACACTAACATCCTTTACCTTTCCATTTGCACATAACCTTTAACATAGCTTAAACATAGATCCTTTCCTTTTAGGATTTTTTTCATAAGTTTATTTTCTTTGTTTTGGTCATGTTATTACTAACATGTTTCTTGTGTGTGTGTGTCCAGGTAGTAGATCATGATGATTTGTGACATGATTAAATCATAGCAACTGTAAATATTTTCCCATCATAATATAAAAATAATGCTTTAAATTGCAGAAACATCCCATAAAATGCATCATCCACCTATTGCTATGTCAAAATGAAACCAAGTCTGCATTTTCAACCATATAGGATTGTGTAAGCAGCATCTAAGAAACAATAGAAAATGTGTGATATGACTATCTTCGAGCCTCCAGTATACAAGGGGGTCCCACCTACTAGTATTATATAATTAGCATAGTTTAAATAATAGGGATTTAGCAATAATTTGCGGGTGGAATTACTCGTTGCGATTTTAATCATCAACAATATGCTCTGAGGATCTAATTCCTTCCTCTTTTCATAAGATACACGAGCCCATCCTCGTGATTCAAATATTTGGAAGTGGGAGACTTCCGGTTTGATGCCGCTTCAAGCCTCAAAAGGAGTCTTATCCTTCATTGATCTATGAGGAGATATGTTATGTATGTAATTAACACAAGTGCTTCAACCCAAATCCTAGAAAGAAGGTACCTTGTATCCAACATGCAACTAGCCATCTCTTTGAGATATTTGTTCTTCCTCTCATCTACCTCATTATGTTGCAAAGTATATGGAACAATATGTTGTAACTATATACTTTCCTCACTAAAAAGATGGTGGAAATCCTTGGTTACATACTCCCCCCATTATCTGTATAGAGGATCTTGATCGTCTTCCCAAACTAAGTCTCTACACGTGCTTTGAAGTCTTTGATATGCTCAAAAACTTCAGACTTCTGCATGAGAAAATATACCCAAGTATGTTGTGAATAATCATCAATAAATTTCAGCATATGCCTTGCCTTGTTGATAGATGGATGAGGAAATGGACCCATGAGATAACCAGGGACAATATCCAACGGACAAGAGGCCCTCCAAGCCTTCCCTTTCACAAAATTATCTTGAGGATGTTTTCCAAGAACACATCCTTCACAAACTCCTTTGGAAAAGTGTGTGTTGAGAAAGCCTTTGACCATCCCCTATTTGTTGAATTCTTGCATTTACCTGAAATTTAGATGACTAAACCATCCTATGGAAGTGATCCTATGTGTATTTTCTATATCACCTATTGTATTGTTGACCGCAGTGAGAGGTATTAAACCATCAACTTTGGGTAGTCTATCATTAATATAATGGGACAATGTAACATGTCGATGGTTCTCCTTCGACCCTTTACATTTTGAACAACCATATACTATTGGGGTGTCATAAAAGAGATCCAATTCATGGTGTAATACCATTGACCCATGATGGTTGTTGGAAGATGGCATGTTACAATTGACAGGCTAAAACAACTGTCTATTTTCATCAAACATATGCCTACGATATCTTTCTCTTGATAAGAGATTGTGACATTTTGGGATTGGTGAAATATCTTGCACATCCAAAATTGATATTGAATAATGATTCTGCAAAATTCAATGAATAATTATTCAAATGCATGTGCATACATAACATAAATTCAATGAGATAAACAAATTATAAATAAAATCTAGAATTACCAACCTCTTTCTGATCACCAGCCTATATGACCAAGAGTCTCCCATATATTATATTTGGGTCCATGGTGAATTCCATGTCAAAACCAATCCTTATAGCAGAAGTCGGGGTGGAGGAATCTAGGATCTCTTTCGATAGGGCAGTGTTGCATCAGACAGGTAAAATATGTAACTACCTGGTCATTGTTCATTAATAATACAGAAACTCATTCCTTCGAAGTGTATTGTATTATTATTGTTTATATCTGTAATGATTTTATATAGGCTTCATAGAATACTAATTGCTTTGTATTTTCGTCATTTTGCTTAGAACTAATGGGTATTTATTAGTATAAATACCTCTCTGTATAGGTCTTCTTGTTTGTGATTTTGGTAGGTTGCAAGGGGACAATTGGAATGGTTAGTTATTTATTTGAATTTCGGTTATTATATATTTTCTTAGTATTCTTTATGGGATTTGCTTCTTGTATGGTTGTTGGTACGCTGCAGTTAGCCCACTATTGTAGGGAATTTTTCCCTGAAAGAAGAACTATCGACCATACTGGGGAATTTTCCCTAGTGGGCATGTTTTGGGTTTTGTTGTTGTGTTTGATTTGTTTATTTTCTTTTTGTTTGCCTCAGACTATTGTTTGGTACTTAGATTAGTAGTTTATAATCATTAGATTCTTTTCTTTTTTCATTTGAGCCATTTATGTTGCCTCTTTCCTTCTCTTTTTGATATTATTGGAGTATATACATGTGTTTTAGTTACCACAATCGCGTACATATACATTCTCATCAGTGTATACAATCGTGTGTCCACAAATTTCCTTTTGAACGGGCACATACATCATCCTAGGAAAGGTTTTTTGAAAATAAATATGGTTTGAGGTTTCTTGGCTAGGTGTCTAGGTTTTGTTTTGATGCCTTGAGACTCTATTTTTGTTGTTTGTTGAGTCTTGTAGTATTTTGGTTTGGATTTCATAAAAAAATAAAATATTTTTTTTCTTTTCCTATGTTGGATCATTTTCAAGTTTTTAAGGGTGGCTCAAGAAGTCACTTTCCAAGATATTTTTGTCTAAGAGTGGTTTTCACTACCTTTTTGGAAACTCTTTATAGGTCCAGGTTCTTTCCAACATTCTGTTTTGTTGTTTCTTCTAGTTTTAAAGAGAAAGTTTGTTTTTCAAACCTTTCCTATCCCTTTTCCTATTTAAACAAGAAAAGAAAAAATATTGAAAAAATATACCAAGAAAAGAAAAAAATACTTAGTGGTTTTTTTTTTTTTTTTTTTTTTTTTTTTTTTTTTTTATCAGTCCTTGCCTTTGTTTCACTAGAAAGAAAAAAAAATATAGTGTTTTTTCTTCCTTTATTTTGCTTGTTAGTTTTCAAACTGCATTTTGCATCCTTGAAAAGGAAAAAAAAAAAAATCAAAGTTTTCACGAAAAAATTTCCATAATCTTTTTAGTTGTCTTGCATTTTAAAATTGCATCAGTAGTGCATTTCATATAAAAGAAAAAGTTCCATTCCTTGCACGTTAAAAAGAAAGAGTTTTCTTTTTAATTTTGAAGCGTTTACACTTATATTTTCAGTGAAGAATTGCATTTTGTATTTTATGTTCTTAAGTATTTTTTTGTTGAGTCCTCCAAAACACCATTTAGTTTCACTCATTACCCGTTCTGAGTAAATAATAGCCTTTGTAAAATGAACGTTTAATTAAAATTAATAAGAAATTTAATTTTCTAAGGTAAACAAACTAGTTCAGGCTAGGGCCTTGCGTTAGGTTGGAGAGTTAATTCTCCAAGGCCATAAAGAAACTTAGGAGTCTTAGATAGGGAGCAAAAAATCCAATTTTCATATAAGTATAGAAGAGAGCCTCCTCTAACATAGGAATTAAACATGAGGTTTCGTGAAGGAGATACGAGGAGATAACCCCTCTGAATCTTGACTATGCATAGTGGAGAGATCGTATTTTGGGGGTTTTCAATGCCTTTACCTCTGTGAGAGGCGACGATTTTGAGGCTTCATGCTTTGTTACCTTTCCCATACGTTTGATATTGATTGTCAACTATACCCCCCAGACACTGACTATGACTTGGTACCCTTAGTTGTTGTTCCTAGGAATCTTAGAGGTGAATATGGGGGGTTTCTCGTGGTACCTGAGGAAGACATCATATCACACTTTTTAGTATCACTAAAGGGGGCCCTGAGAAGCGAGGGTTATTGCACCAGAAATGGTTGTTTAGTATAATTCAACGTAATTTCTTGTCACTCCTTCGTTCACTAGTTCATGGAACTTAATCAACCCATGCCTTCATCCAGAAAGTCCTTGCCTCAATTTGTTACTATTTTGATCTCATGACCTAATCCACCAGAGTCAAAATATTGGCAAGGGTGTTTGTGATTGTTGTTTCGTTAGGACTTGTTCTAGTGGTGTGTTCAATGTGTTGATGGGTCTTAAACCCCTTAACTCAATAGTAGGAACCAAACCCGCCACCGAGGCCCAATTAGACTCTGCAACATTTTTTATTGGAATGGTTCTCCAGATCTCATGATCCGACCAATTTAATCGATGGGCTTTGTGTTTTCTTGTGGAGGCATCTCCTTCAGTCGGGATTTTCTTTTTAGTTAGGATAAATGTGAGAAAAAGCCAGTATAAACCAACTTGGCCACACAACGATAAGGAAGTCTAAAGACTGGGAAAGGTTGGGCTCGGGATAACCCTCACTCCAGCATGCAGACAGCGATCTCTTACCACAAGCCTAGTAATAATACTTTAACCGTGTGAGCACTCGATCGCTAGCTGAGATTTTAACCTAAACTATCCAAGAAAACAAGATGAGAGCAAATTTAACTACTACAGAAGAGGTTGAGCTTGGGATAACCCGTTGCTCAAACATGCAAACGATAATCCTATACCACAGGCCTAGAAATTATACGTTAACCATGTGAGTATCCAATTACTGTTTGAGAATACTAATTAGAAGAAAACAGTTGTATGATAAGATCAATAGCAAGAAAAATAATTCATCTAACATAATACTTCATCATACATCCACACAACAATTCATCATTTCCATCATTAGAGAAAAGAACAACAAAACAATTGCACCAGATAACTTGACAATATATTCGCTAGCTCTTACTTGTTACATCTGCTCATGAACTGACTAGGAAATAGTTCTTCTCCAGGCTCAATTACACATGCATATGATGAAAACAACTTTGTCTCTGGTCCAGAAGGACTTCTTCATTCATAGAAGCTCCAAAATAATTCTTAACAACTAGAAAGAAAAGAGTTCTTGCAACAAACCATCAAACCTTGGACCATCAGTCGATGTTCCTATTTATAATATAAAGTCTTAACAGTAATTAATGGTTAAATACAATTTGAGCTAATCAAAAATTGCCACGTGGCGTCATTATCTGACAATCTTTCAACAGTCCACCCGAGTTGTTTCTTGAAAAGGGTGGATTCTTTCATAATCGGACCATATGATAAAGATTTCTTCACAAGTATGGGCCCATGGGAATCTGTGTTGTTCCATTAGGGCCGCATGTATCCCTTTGATGTCCGCTACATGCACTCGGTATTTTATCAAGGTGGAATTCAACTATTGCAACATGGTTTTAGCTCTAATCAGGTGTTTTGTGAATTGTCGCACCTATCCCGGCCTCGCATCAGTTACCTTCGCGCACTCTTCGGCCCATAGGGAGTCTTGTTCGGCATACATCTTGAGCACGTTTATTATGTCGATAAACTCACTGGATTTTTCAAACTCGGGGAGCTTGATATCTTTCATTACTTTATTAATTTTATCCCAGTGCTTCTGGCACTTGGCATATTGTTCTTGGATCTCTTGATGTGAATCCCGGGACATATTAGTCCAGTATTCTGCGGATCTCTTTATGTGGTCGAGGCTATTCTTGTTTAACAGTTGAATGCCATGTTCTTCCTTTTCTTGACCATGTTTTACTACCTCAATGTATTCGAGCCTTTCTACCACTTGTTGCGCTCTTTCGTGCCATCGTTCCATCTCCTTGCATGTTGCGAGAGCCATGAGAGTGTCCTCGTGGAATTCAATTATATTTTCAATTAACAGAGTTCTTTCTTTCATGTACTCATTGTAAACTCCTGAAAACTCATTCTTCAAATATGTCGTAGTCTGTGTGGTGCCTTTATAATACTCAACAATATTGCCCAGGTGTTCCAATTCCTTCAGAGTATCCACTAGTTCTCTTTCATCCCTCCTGGCCCTATCCTAGGCAGCATCAGAGAGGGATCTTCCCACGCCTATTAGTTCAAACGTGCAAGCATCTGCTATGTTTATCAAGCTTTCCTCTGTGGTAACCAAAATAGAATGGTCCACAGTAATCTTCCTCTTCTTAGCAGTCCTTTGCATGATGGCCTTCCTCTTTTGATCATAGGAGATCGCATAGATCTCTTCCACTTCATCTATCGTCTCTGGTATATGTTGGTCACCCCATGTAAGCATGTTTCCCAGGCTATCGGTGGTATATATTTGTTCAAGATCAGACTCTTTAACCTCTTTGTTTTGTTCTGAAGGCCCGGCCTCTTCCTGATGTTTATTGGGGACCTGTGTATCAAGTGGAATGGATGTGTCGGGAACGAGATCAATACTTTCCTGTATTCTAGCCATGGCATCACTGACGTCCTTCTGCGGGGATATTTCTGTTGACATGTCTAATTCTGAATTTTTCTTGGGACTACCTGCTCGGGTCTCCGGCGCATCGGGCGTTTCTGTATCTAAGCCGCCCAACTGTTGGGATAGATTTTTGGCATACTTTATTTTAAATGATCAGGATACAACATGCTTCCACCATTCAACCATCTTAATGTTTTCTTGTCAATGTCCCATTTACTTATTTTATCTTCATACAATGCGACCCATGGTTGTATGTCCTACGCATTGTAAAGAATGAATTTATTGATGGCATCAATTTCTAAATTTGTTGATGTATACAAAAATTCAAAATGAATAGTATGAGATCAAATACATATTATCAACTTCAGTGTAAACAATTAAATTTGACAAAGTATAAGTGACTAACTATTTATCATGTGCCTTTTTACATTCATTTGTACTATATCTCATTCCCTTTTGTCCTCATTCTATTGTTCATCCAAAACCACCTCCTCTGGTGTGTTTTCAAGTTTCTTAATGTACTCACTAGCATTATAGAATGACTCGATACTGTGTACTCTTCCTCCATCAAGCCTTCTGGTTTTTCCCTTTTTCAAACAAACCCTTTCAATTTTTTCATGTACCTCTCTAATAATAACATCCAATGACATGAGAGAACCCTATTGGATTCAACCTCATCATCTAGTTGAATTAGAATGTGGACTTGCAAGTCCATTAAACTCGTGGGAAGTTCCTTCCCAAACATACCAAAAATATCAGTTATCTCTCGATGCCACCATGGAATGGTAGCCATATGAATCTCCTTTGATGTGATCCAATGTAAAAATGCATATAATTTTGTTATGACACACCACAAGTCCTGAGGGAAGTCATGGTTCACATAGCCATGCATGAGAAAAGGATAATGACACTACAAAATAGACACACAAATTGTTAATTACCATAAAACTGTGAATGCATAGTATATTTTTACCGACACTATAGAATAAGAATAATGTATTAGACATACATACCCTTAGAAGGTTCATATGGTCATGTGATTTCAACCAAACAAATTCCCTTTTACAGTGAAGAAATGTCATAGAGTCGACCCATGTAAATAAGGTGCCTTCACACCTAATACAACATCCTTCCCATAGAAATATCATCTTTCTTCAAAATCCATGGGACATCACCTTATTTAAAAGACCAAGAGGGACCAACCTATCCTCTACTTCATTTTCTTGGTCAATGTCTCTTTTTAGTATTTGAAGAAATAAGATCTTTCCTAACAAACAATGTGTCACTTTTATTCAATGATATGTTCCTCCATAAAGAATATGAAACATTTTTTAATATATCCATGGGATATAGTAAGTGGCCAATCTTAATATTCTCCCAATATGGAAGCTCATAAAATAGAAATTTTATTTTCATCTCAATGGGCATTTTCTCAACATACATGTCTAAAATTTTAGGATCTTCAAACATAGGTTCCCCATTCGAATAAAACAATTATGTCATTTCCTTCTCCTTCTTTGTATCATATTATGTAATCCAATATGTCGGTGTCATTATTCCAGGTCTCTGAGTTCTCTTTGGTTTACCATTGAAAGAAGATGAAACTCTTATATAAGGGTCAAATTCTAGGAGTAATGCCCTCGAGCAATCTACACCAACTTCAATACTTGGTTGGATCACCTAGAATTTATAGAAGGTCCACAACATTTGCATCCATGATACCCTTTTGTTATAATACCTATGATGTTATTGTATATAGAGAACATTAGTGTAGAAATCATAGTTGTTTCAAATTAAGTATGCCAAATAACATTATAGATATAAACATATCAATCAACATGCTTACCATAGAACACGCATAGTCCTGGTTAATCATGAATGGTGTACATACATATGCCATACAATGTAAAATAAATATCCATTGGGATGGGTCTTGATACATCATACACATGTATCCCTTCCCATAATTTCTTAAATTCATCAATCAATGGTTGGAGGTAGACATCCATTCTCTTCACTTGTCTTCTACCCATGACTATAAGAGCCAACATAAGATGTTCATTCTTCATGGAAACCATGGGGGGCTATTATTATTGATCACTACCACTGGCTAAATATAATAGTTGGTGTTTTGGAGACAATACAGGTTAACTCCATCCATGGTTATGCTCAATCGTAGGCTCTATACTTCATCTTTGAATTTATAGGGCCATGTATCCTCTATATGTTTCATGGATATTCAATCTACTGGGATTTACATAACTCTTGGTTTACTTCTATGTGAGACATGCCACTACTACAACACAACTAATTTTTCGCAACCAAAAATCCTTTGAATCCTTGGAATTGTCGGCATGTGCCTCAATATCTTATGAGGAGGAGAATGTTCCTTAACCTTGTTTTTTGATGTCTGGTACTTGTCATTCCCACATTCTTGACATATATCTTTCTCCGCATATTCATATTTATATAGAATACAATAATTCAGACATGCATGGTATTAAATGTACTCAACACCCAACATTTTCAACATTTTCTTTGCCTCTTTGCAGCTATCATGTAAGACATTATCACTCGAAAGTATATTATATTTGAGTAACCTGGAATTAGTGGGAAATAGAAATGTACAATGTCATTAAGCATGCATATAATCAACTATTTTATTTCTTCATTGTGTGAGAAGATTCCTTAAAAAAATAGGGGAATTAATGGTTAGTTGCCTCTAAAGTACTGAGAAACATGTGTTTGGCATACCATACATTGCTTTCAAGTTCTACAGTAACATTGTTGTCCCTAGTTGGATAGACCTTGACCCCTGACCAAAGAGAGGAGTGGTGGAAGTAGATTCCATGATTTCAAAGAAGGTATCAATGATATCAACATCATCTCCTAGTTAATTTTGTTGGAATGCATGTAACAACATTCCCTCCATGGCTTGGGTATCTCATAAAAAATCATCCACGCCAACCTCTATATCATTTCCTTCATCCCCAACATGTAAATAACTAGTGTTATTGTAGATATTTTGAATTGATGACTCATGACGTAGTAGGAATTGAATAGGTGGTTGATTACACCATCCTTGGTATGCTTCCTTTCCAATATGTACCCGTTTAATAGAAAGCTCCTAATTTGACATTGTAGTGAGATGTAACGGTAGATGGTAGACAGGGCAATCGTCATCAGAATCCCGATTGTAAAAATATTGAACATTACATCGATAATATTAGTAACACAATGAATTTAGTATGTCCAAACATTTATTGGAAGCATGGAAATTGTTTCCCAATAATAAACATGCAACCAACCAGTTTATAAAAAAAATGTCGAATTAAGAAATACATTTACATTAGTTCCATTGAAAATCAAAAAATATAATTACTCAATCACATTTTTATTATGACCCAAGGGAACATCTAAAGGTAGACCCAATGCAAGGGTTTTTTTATGAGTGGTTGGTGGTCTGTGAAAGTTATAGTTTATTAACAACTTGTCACCATGAGACAAACTACGTATTGCATGCACAACAACAAATCTGGATGCCTTCCTTTTCATAACGAACTATTTATCATTGGAGTGTTCCTCAAAGGAACAATTTACACTAAATAATGAGGACCTACATCTATTTATGAACCCTGCAATATTCCCATGAGTTCATGGACGACCATCTATATATAACATGTTTTTCCTGTTAAAGTTTTCAGAAGCATAATTGTTCATGCACATACTATGCATGGAAATACCATGCGTGTATTTAAGAATATTCAAGTAATCAAACCGACAAAAAAGAGAACCACAAAATGACATAAGTTCTACTGATTGTTTGGAAGGAATGGATACATGTGAAAGGATTAACAACCTAAGATTTGCAACATCTATTTTAGAATTGGAAATCATACAACTATTACCACAAAAAGAGAATTGTGTTCCAAAATCGGTCACATGCATGGAAAGTGATCAAGCGCCATACAAATATTGGTTGTAATAGGTTAGGTATTTACTTTGTAAATATATAGGAAGAGGGAATTCATCACTACCTTCCAACAATTGAAATGACTTTGGTGTGTACTTGGACATTTCCCCTCTCAGCTCATACAACTTTTTGGATCTCCTAGTAGAGATGTTTTGGTTAGTGTTGTTATCATACTTTGGCTCACTAGAAGTCTTCTTTGATTGAATAGAAGGAGATGTGTTGGTCAATTTAGGATGAAACTTATTTAATCTAGCTTCCAAGTTTTCAAAAAAGGATCATATGGAAGTGATCCTATGTGTATTTTCTATATCACCTATTGTATTGTTGACCGCAGTGAGAGGTATTAAACCATCAACTTTGGGTAGTCTATCATTAATATAATGGGACAATGTAACATGTCGATGGTTCTCCTTCGACCCTTTACATTTTGAACAACCATATACTACTGGGGTGTCATAAAAGAGATCCAATTCACGGTGTAATACCATTGACCCATGATGGTTGTTGGAAGATGGCATGTTACAATTGATAGGGTAAAACAACTGTCTATTTTCATCAAACATATGCCTACGATATCTTTCTCTTGATAAGAGATTGTGACATTTTGGGATTGGTGAAATATATTGCACATCCAAAATTGATAATGAATAATGATTCTGCGAAATTCAATGAATAATTATTCAAATGCATGTGCATACATAACATAAATTCAATGAGATAAACAAATTATAAATAAAATCTAGAATTACCAACCTCTTTCTGATCACCAGCCTATATGACCAAGAGTCTCCCATATATTATATTTGGGTCCATGGTGAATTCCATGTCAAAACCAATCCTTATAGCAGAAGTCGGGGTGGAGGAATCTAGGATCTCTTTCGATAGGGCAGTGTTGCATCAGACAGGTAAAATATGTAACTACCTGGTCATTGTTCATTAATAATACAGAAACTCATTCCTTCGAAGTATATTGTATTATTATTGTTTATATCTGTAATGATTTTATATATGCTTCATAGAATACTAATTGATTTGTATTTTCGTCATTTTGCTTAGAACTAATGGGTATTTATTAGTATAAATACCTCTCTGTATAGGTCTTCTTGTTTGTGATTCTGATAGGTTGCAAGGGGACAATTGGAATGGTTAGTTATTTATTTTAATTTTGGTCATCATGAAATTGACCTCTGACCCTAAGTCGAGGACCACATTGCCTATATCATACTCTCCAACCTGAGAATTCAAGTGCAATTCCTTATTTGTCCTTCTCTTCTTGGATAGTTGATGTACTTCTTTATTCAGTAAAGGATCTACCCTTCTGTTACACATTATTTTCATCATCCCTATGATCGTTAATGATGTAAACCTATATGTTGCCTTCAGAGGGGTCAGTGGCCTGAGTTCCTTAAGAAAGAAGGGAGAAGAAATTTTCCTGAGAAAAGAAGTTGCATTTTCCTTTGTAAAAACCCTATAAAAAAGGAAGTTCGCAGGCTACATTATAGATAGGGTGCAAGAATTATTGATTCTCGTAGGCTACATCATAGCTAGGTCACGAGGAGTTCGCAGTCTGCTCTATAGGCAGGGTGCGAGAATGCTTACACATGGGAAAAACAATCATTTTCTCAAATCTCCTAGAAGGATAAACTTCCATGGTGAGGTGGCATTCGAATGGTTTGGATCTTACTCGCTTTCATGATTTAGTGGGATCATCCTAACCTCCTCATCTTATAAAAGGAGAGGAGCTCTCATGGAGAAGGGATAAGTTGGATTTGGCTTGGAATTATTAGCTTGGTTAGAGTGTCTTTGATTTTTGCCTTTGTCAAGATAGATTGTGAGTATTATCATATCTATTCTCTCAGAACTCTTAGAGTGAAAGTGTGTGGGGAATGAAGGACAGTTGGAAGGGACCTTACAACATAAAGGCCATGGTTATAATCTCTCTTTCACATTTAATATGATACAGTAATATGATTCTTTCCTATAAAGATTGTTGTGTTTTATTGTATGATTCCTTGATCACATACATAGGTTTATATTGAGTTTATGCTATTGCTATCACTTTGGTTGGTTGCGTTCTTTTGCAAGTTCATCATTGTATGAGCGTTGGAATGGAGCTAGGATGGTGATGTCTAGAGGAAGCGGCGTTTAAAAGGTATGTCACCTATCCCTCTTTAGTTAGTAAATTCAATATTTAAAACTTAAGGAAAGCGTCATGTTCTGGTGTGTTTTGTTCTAGATCTAGGTGGATCTAGGGAGATCAGTTAGTGTCTGTACCTATCGATTTATCCAATAAAAAAATTGGCTACCATACTGGGGAATGGATTGTTTCCTAGTTAGTCTAGTTTCCCTTCCTTTGATTGCTTGTTTTCTGGTTTCTGAGTCTGTGGGACATCCATCCAGACTCTCTGGATATAGAAGTTCACTTAGATTCCCTATCCTTTTTCAATTTTTTCTTTGATTACAGACATTCTCGCACTTTACCTCTCTACAGCCTGCGAAAACCATTGATTTTTGCACCCTGTTGTTAGATCCATTGTGAACTTCTCGCACCCTACCAATGTATAGCCTGTGAGAATACCTAATTCTCACACTGTACTCTACTTCTAGGCTATGAACTTGTCTGTAAACTTTTTTGGATTGGGTCTTGTCATTTTTTGATGACCCAGTTTTCTTTGATCAACTGGATTGAGCTTTTGGAGCCTATATTGATCTGTTTACAGTCTGCTTGACATTCTTTGAGTTACTTTTAGCCACATTAGCTTTGTTTGGTTTTAAAGGATTAGTCTCTTGCTTTTAGTATCTTTCAATTATAAAGTGTGTGCTTTCTTTAGAATCGTTTAGGGAAAGATCAAATTTCTTCTGAATAGTTTGCTTTAAAAGAAAACTTTTAGTTTGGATTTCTTTGTTTTAAGAAAGTTCATTATTTCTTTTAGTGAAATTTTTGAAACAAAAAGATTTAATTTCTTGCTTTATATTAGATTGGGAGCATCCTTGCATTTGAAGTAGAAAAATTGCATGATTCTTGGCATTTTTTTATCTTAAATTATGAAAAAAATCCCCCCTCATGGTCGGGGGGGGCATGAATCGTGCATTGGTGTATAGTCTTTTTCGCTCATTTCTTGAGAATATTGATATTGATGAGTTTTAAGATTTTGGGACATTGTGCATCTAGGAATGATAAATGTTTTCTCCTTCTCGTAGCATAGCTTTCATCGAAATGAAAAGATTGCATGTTCATCTCTTTGCATAACTTTCGAGTCAGTCAAAACACCATATTGTCTACACCATTTTCCTTTTGAGTGACAACAGCCATAAAATAAAGCGCTTATAAAAATTGATTAGACATTTTTATCTTTTTTGGTAGAAAAACTACATTAGATTAGTTGTAGGGCTTTGGAATAGGTGTGAAAGATAACTTTCCAAAGCTGCAAACAAACATAGTATCTTGTGATAGGGAGAGTTAAATCCACTTACTACATTTTGTCCTGGGAAGCCCTTCTAACGCAAGGGTCAATCACGAGGTCGCTTTGAGACTGGCAGAGTTACTCACCCTGCTTTGTTGGTCTTGGTGTAGAGATTAAGTGTATTATGGGGGTCGCTTGAGAGGTATACCCACAATGATGAGTGGAAGCCTTTCAAGTTGATATCGGGCTAGATATCTTGCCCTTGCATGTGGATCGGATTGTCGACTGTTTCCCCAGGCATCGTTGTAGTGATTGGTAACCTTAGTCGCCTATATCTTTAGGGTCTTTACACAAGGTGACTGTGGAGGGGCAAGTCTGCACAGTACCTAGAATCGATGTTGGCCAAACTCACTCGGGCTCCTTGGAGGGTATACCCACGATTATGTGTGGGAGCTTGAACTAGGGTGTAAGTCCGTTAAGAAGGTTGTCAACATAACTTTTCCACCCACTCTATCTCATCCCCTTCTTACATTGTTCTCGCGACGTTGGATTTCATTACCAACTAGTGTGTTCATTGTGAGAAGGTTTTGTTTTCTTGCTTTCTTACTAGATTTTTAGCGTGTGTTGTTTGTTCTCCCTAGTGGACTCTAGATTGGATTTTTGTTTTTAATGGCGTCGGTTCTCGAAATGACCAATGAAGGAACCTCTATTCTAGGGGAACCTTTTTTTTTTCCTTCTTATGGAAACATTGGTCCTCCTCACATCGCTACTTTGAGCCTTCTAGGTCTCACAATTGGATTACCAGTATGGTTGTTTTCCACTCGGGTAATCCCAAATGTAGTAAGGTCTTCTTCACCTTCTTCACTTGCAAGGTCGCCTTCCGTTTCATCTTCTTCATCGAGTGAAAGTTCTGAAGCTAGTAACCCGGTGAATAATAAGAAGAAGAAAAGAAAGATTAAGAAGAAGAAAGATAAACAAGGGTCAAAACCTCCAACCACTGTCAAACATGTTGGAAAACAACCAGTTATTGTTAATCGTGTTGGGAGTGTTGATGATGTCAAGATCACCCAAACAACTCGTAAGCCCAAGTACCCTTGAAAACTTTGTAAGGGTAGACATCTTCTTAAGGATATCCCTGGTCTATCCAAGGTTATAGAAGTATGGTCTTCACACCCTCTCCAACCCATATCGTCAGCCTCTGAACAATATGTTGATGATCTCCCATCAACTAGTCATGATACAATTGGGAAGAAGAAACATAGAGCCAAGTTCCCATGTATGTTATGCAAAGGTCGTCATCTAAATCATATTTTCCCTCATATGGAAGAAGCCTCGAAATTCCTGGAAGACATGAATATTTCACAACCCCAACTTCCAGTTGTTTATCACAAGATTTCTCTCAACCCCCTTGTAGTTGATGAAGTGATCAATCTGGTTCCCCCGTCAGTCAGTCTAATTGATCATGTCTTCAATCTGGCCACGTCCTTAATTGAACCAGTTGACAAAGTGGTCAATCTGATCCCATCTTCGGTAGATCCCAATCTCCCTTTAGAGAGTGTTAACAAAGTGGTTGATCCGATCCCATCCTCGGTCAATCCCACTCTCCCAATAAAGAGTGAAACCCAAGAAGGTGATCTGTTTCCACCTGTCGACCCCATTCACCCCTTGGAGAATGAAACCCAAGTGGTCGATTTGATCTCACCATCGGTTGATCCTACTCTCCTGCTAGAGAGTAAACCTGATACTGCCCATGTTTTTCTCCTATGGAACCCCCTCCAAGTAATGAGGTCATCCTTTTTAATTGGGATGTGCTAACTGGACCTCATCTTCCCTCTCACATTCCTTTCCATATTACAGTGCAATTTTGTGTTCAGGATGTTCCTCGGACGTTGATAGATGAAGGTGCATCCGTTAGCATTTTGTCCTCTTTTTCTTGGCAAGCTTTGGGTTGTCCTCAGCTTGCCCCGGTTACGTAGAATTTGTTGGCTTTTAACAGAAGAACCAGTCAACCTTTAGGGACCCTTCCTCAGTTTCCTATAACTTTGGGAGGGAAAATTGTCTTTATTGATGTCATGGTAGTCCAAGACCCCTTGGATTTTTCTTTACTCCTTGAGAGAGATTATGTCTATGCCATGAAAGCTATTGTGTCTACTCTTTTTTGTGTGATATATTTCCCTCACGATGGATGAGTTGTGACTATTGATCAACTTTCATTCCTTGACCCTAACTGGATTGCCTCCCTAAATGGTTCTTATATGCAGATGGTATCACCCCCACCACAGGTTAATTATGTGTCATTGTCACCCATGGCTTCAACTTCTTATGACTTAGATCCAGTAGTTGACATGGTGATCTCTTCGATAAGGTTGTTAGAGCCTGATTTATTTACTCCTGTCGTGACCCTCAACATGGTGTCCTTACAGAGTGTGTTTCTTCCTTCCAGTGAAGACCTCTTGGAAGCCATGACCGAGTTTTGTCCCTTGACATGGTGTCATTCTGGAGCATTGTCCTCTTGGAATCCATGATCAAGAAGAGAGACTCTGAGGATAGTTTTTGCATCTCTGAGGCAACCTCCTTAAAAAATGAAATAGAGGTCATTGAGCATAGTTTTCTAATTTCAAGCTCATTAAAAAATGAAACCACTTCAAGGATAGTTTTTGCGTCTCTGAGGCAACCTCGTTAAAAAATGAAACAGAGGTCCTTGAGCATGATTTTCTGATTTCAAGCTCATTAAAAAATGAAACCACTTACGAGGATAGTTTTTTTGTCTCTGTGGCAACCTCGTTAAAAAATGAAACAGAGGTTATGAGCATAGTTCTTGTTTTTGTGTCAAGCTCGTTAAAAAATGAAATAGTTTTCCCCCTCTCTATTTGAGTCAAGTCCTTCGTCTTGTATTTGAAGCTTCATTTCATTCTCCTTTGCAGTTGGATGAAATGAATCTTGGGGGGCATTTTCCTCAGCCTCTGGACTTCATGCTGAAGTTGAGCCGCTAGCTTCTTAAGTTGGGGGCTAAGTACCAACCATGCGAATTCATGGATAATGCGTTGGGAAGTTCAAGCATAGTTTTTACTTTGGTTCAAGCTTGTGTAAAAATGAAACCACTTACCTCAAGCATAGTTCCCTCTGGTTCAATCTTGCGTAAAACTGAAACCAAGTCCAACCATAGCTTACTCTGGTTCAACCTTGTGTAAAACTGAAACCAGGTCCAAGCATAGTTTCCTCTGGTTCAAGCTTGTGTAAAAATGAAACCAGGTCCAAGCAAAGTTTTGTTTTGTTTTAAAGCTTGCGTAAAAATGAAAACAATCTCGA
This sequence comes from Picea glauca, assembly GCA_000966675.3. NCBI lineage: Eukaryota > Viridiplantae > Streptophyta > Pinopsida > Pinales > Pinaceae > Picea > Picea glauca. Next base: position 228,602 of record JZKD02S1674187.1, read on the forward strand.
GCTTAGTCTTTGTTCTTTCTCATGCTCGTAAATACGTGAGAATAAGTTACCAAGCTTAGTCTTTGTTCTTTCTCATGCTCATAAATACATGAGAATAAGTTACAGAGCTTAGTCTTTGTTCTTTCTCATGCTCGTAAATCAATGAGAATGTAACCGAGTATAATTTTATCACTTTTTCGAATTCATAAAGGTTATACAAAAAAGGAACCCCCTGGATTTTCCTTTAAGATCTTTTCAGACTCTCTAAACATGAAAATATTGCCGAGCGATCTTGTTCTTTTCACGCTCATAAAAGTGTTTGAAGAAAATGTTTGGTGGGAAATAGTTTATCACTTTTTCGGTCTCATTGGACTTCTTTACGAAAAAAGAACTGAGAGAGTTCTCTTTAAGTGTTTTTTAGACTCTATAAACATGAAAAACCCCTAAGTTTTCTTTCTTTGGACTCATAAAACAAACATTGAAAGGCCCATGTGGGACCGAACCACTCCTTCCTAGGGTTCGTTGAACATACTCTGAGGGACTCATCTGAAGGATGAGCTTACATTTCAAGCATATGTTATCCTCCTCAATATTGTGTAAAAATAAAGAGGTACTCGCCAGAATTGGTGGGGGGGGGAATTTGGAAAGAAATGTATCTAAACCTTTATTCCATGGAAGAGTCGCTTTTGAACATGACACCCTTTCACTCGCCTTGTGTCTAGGTTGGAAAATCCACTCGTCTCTTGATCATACTCCTTATAAGATTACAAATTGGTCTAT
>JZKD02S1674187.1:242307-258058 GCA_000966675.3 Picea glauca
CCGACGGCTGCGATTGGTGAGCCCAGATCAACGATGCGCAAGCCATCCGGACTCCCACCATCTCCCTTCGTTTAACCCTATGGGCCCCTTCCCTGTCGTATCACCTTTTACACTATTTCCCCCCTTTTTTCCACCTTTTCCCCACCTGGCCATGTGGCAAGGTCCTTTCCCTTTAGCCTCTCCTCTTCTGGTCCGTGTGTTCCCTCCCCCCATCTCATCATCCACTCACCTTCTGAGCCTCCTTGTCCCCTGCCATGTGTCCCGCTCCCTTCCATGTCAGCCTTTCGCTACCACACCCATCCTTAGACCCTCTCATCTCACCCTCACAGTGTTGACATCATCACCTCCATTTCCCCTTCCGCGTCAAGCGTGGCAGTTCCTCCACGCCTTATCCATCAGACCCTTCAACTTTTGCAGGTGGCAGCGCAAGGGGTCTTCCACATCCTAGGGGGCAGAGTTGACCGAGGTCGTTCCTAATCCCGAGGAAGCAGTTACTAGTGCTGTGAAGGTGGTTGTACATCATCTTCTTCCATAAATAGAAGGCCAGAAAAGGACCAAGCGTACAAGCAGACTGATAGTCCTTCCTGACAGAGATTGCGTCTTTTAAACCACTGCAGGGCAGCCAGGAGTCCCATTGCGTCTGCCATAAGTGCACGATCATCCAGAGTCTGCATGCGCAGACTGTCAGAAGACATGCAGACGCAAAGGTTTTAATGTAACGTCTTGATTATGTTGTTGTGGTTGTTTTGAGTATATGTAGGCGCTTTCGCCATTTTGGTATCTATCGATGGTAGAGCTCATCTCCCGACTGTAAAGTTTCAGCAACCATTCTAGTTCTCTGGGTGGTGCCTCTATGTTTGATATTTCTTGGTTTATAACAAAAAGTTTCCCTTTTTCCATCTTTGTTTTCGTCTTATATCAGAGAGTTCATGATCGAAGGATTCGCATGGATTGTTACAGTGATGTTATGATAAAGGATTTGTTGTGACGTTATTGTATTCTCTGGTCTTTTGTGTTTGAATGTAAGAGGATCTTGGGTTCGAATACTTTCTCTTTCAGTCTTTTACAAAACTGATGTTTATGATAGACCTTTGCACTTTTCTCATGCAACTCTTCCCCCTACTCACCCTTAATACAACTCATTGTTTGAAGTTTATCAAGACCTCACCTCTCATGCATACCTAGCCTAGTTTCAGAGTTGAGACAATATTGTTTCGAGTGTGCTTCCATTTGATCACCCCTTTGAAACAAATCGTGACATTAAACTGATGGGTGTCAGGCTTTGCTCCTGCAAGCAATCCAGGAGTGACTTCTGACGCTAACATTTCTGGCGCCGTTGCCGGGGACGAAGTTGAAGATTTTCCCTGGGAAGAATGACATTGAGTCTCTGATTCTGAAGGTGCATCAGACATCAGAGCCCTTAAAGATTGCTACTGTGCACCTGGCGACTCCACTGTGGCGACTCCATTCTTTCCACTTTACTGTTTCAGTTGTGGCCATTGTTGGCACACCTGAAAGCTGACCCAGAGGAGCTTTCTCGAGAAGGTTTCAACGGCTGCTTTCTCTGCCTGAGAAGGTTTCTGGGGTAGTAATAATGTTACGATCTAGCCTTTCATGGTGAACAAGGACCAGACACATTTGAATCTACACATCTTCCACCTGGCAACTCCATGGTTCAAGGATCGATTGGCGACTCCACTGGTTCGATATGGAGAAAATCCTTGCTCGCAGGTTTGCTCCTTTTAACTTTTCTGTTATTCCTGGTTTTCCTAATGTTGTCCCTTCTCTGGATGAATGGGGCGATTATTTGCCCATATTTGGAAAATGTGAAGAGGAAAAACCTGCTCAGCACCTCAGTGAGTTTCATGAACTCATGCATTAGTGCGAGATACATCATGAGGATGTATTACTGAAGATGTTCATGTTCTCGTTAGCAGGGGATGCATGTAAATGGTACCATTCTTTACCCCCTGCTAGCATTTCTTCACTCAATGATTTCCATGCATCTTTCACCTCCTATTGTCAGAGGTTGTATTCCCCCGAGTTAATGAGTCATAATTGTTGTGAGGGATACCACAACTCTATACAAGAGAAAGTTGTTTCTGATGTAAGCTGTGGGGAGGATCCTGATGACCTGGATCAGAAATCATTCCTTTCTCCTCCACATTCATCTGCATCGGAGGAGTGTTATGGAAGTGATGAAGTTCCTAGGGAGGAGGATGGCGCCCTAAGTAAGGTGATGGAGCAGGTGAAATATATCTCTGCCCAATTAGAAGGGTTGAAATATGAAGACTGCGCGAAGGATTTTCCAGTCCTTGAGGCAGAGGCTCTGAGCAACTCTTTTGAAGAGATTGTTGAAGATTTATTAGATGAGTTGGCATCTGCCCCCGATGAGCTTGCTGCGTCAGATCAAAACAATGAAGAGGTATTTGTGGAAGAGGATTTCTCTCTTTTCCTTCACGAGATTTCACACGATGTGTTTACATACAGGGTCGAAACGGAGGAGTGCGGGATAGTTCCATTTCTGCAAGTTGGAGAAGCTTTGTTCCCCCCCGACTTCGATGATTATCTGGAAGAGGAGCAGCAAAGCCCGACATTACCCTTTTCTTGTCAGAGCAGCCAGACTACTTATGATAGTTACGAATAAAATTCTGAGCTCGATATGTTGGGTTTCCAAGAGCAGGTCGCAGAACCTTATCCTCTGCTCGTTAAAGAAAATTATCATGAGGATATCATCCACCTCGGTCTTTCAGAAGACGTCGAGCAGTATGAGGAAGGGCAGAATTTACCCGGGGGTCCTATTTACGATGAATACGAATCCGAACCTGAGGAGAGCCAAGAAGAGGGAAGAGAACCAGAGGAGCAGTCTTCCCTTTGTTCTGATCCAGTCAGCAAGCAGATCTGCCCCATGATCCCTATTTATGATGAATATGAATCAGACCTGGGGGAGACCGAACCAAGGGAGCAGAGTATTTCCTGTCCAGAGCTAGTCAGCGAGCAGCCACCGCCCCATAACAACGAGCCTGCGTCAACTGTCCACCACCAACCTGTGATTATCATAGTTATGCAGCCACAGGCGAACAACTATGTAGCAGAGGAGGTTGTCTGTCGCCAATTTTCTGAAATTTGTCGCTCACTCTATGACCCTGTCGGCGAATACATGGACTGGCATGTCTCTTATGCCTCAGAGCTGCCCTATTTCATCTCAACTCTAGCCTATAAGGAGGATTTGATGAGTGTAACCATTCTGCTGTCATGGCTACACCATCTTCTGATCATCATTGGCAGAAGGAAGGAGTTTCTATCTAGGAAGCTGCTTGAATGGCTATGGTGGAAGTTCTCTTTCACCTAGCCCATGTAAAATATTTTATTAGTTTAGAATTGTATATAAATAAGCTCCTCTGAGCGTGTAGCTTTATTCTGTTACTTTTGTTTTTTGGCCTGTATTTTCAGCAGCGGGATGTTTTCAGCATGACTCCATAGCCCAACAGCAAGGCACTGAAGCTGCGGAAAGAGTTCTTAGAGCATCACAGGGACGACTCTATCCCCCATGGAGCCAAATGTTAGCGATATTTCTTGTAAGGGGGGTTAGAATACAAAGGGGTGGATTAAAAACCCACTTGTCCTAAGTTTGGAATGCAAGCGCGCCTGTGGTAAGCGTCAAGCAGATTTGGACGGCAGGATTTTGCGTGCCTGGATTAACGGTGCACGTCAGATTCCGGGCCCCCCCCCTCGCCTTTCNTTTCTACCTTTAAGCGGAGGGGGGGGGGTCCAGAATCGAGGGCGCACCTCTGCAACGGCTGCGATCAGAAATCCCGGATCAACGGCGCGCGAGGCGATTCCGGACCCGCCCCCCCACCTTTCTACCTTTAAGCGGAGGGGGGGGGTCCAGAATCCAGGGTGCATCTTTCCGACGGCTGCGATTGGTGAGCCCGGATCAACGATGCGCAAGCCATCCGGACTCCCGTCGTCTCCCTTCGTTTAACCCTGTGGGCCCCTTCCCTGTCATGTCGTCTTTTACACTATTTCCCCCCTTTTTTCCACCTTTTCCCCACCTGGCCATGTGGCAAGGTCCTTTCCCTTTAGCCTCTCCTCTTCTGGTCTGTGTGGTCCCTCCCCCCATCTCATCATCCACTCACCTTCTGAGCCTCCTCATCCCCTGCCATGTGTCCCGCTCCCTTCCATGTCAGCCTTTCGCTACCACACCCATCCTTAGACCCTCTCATCTCACCCTCACAGTGTTGACGTCATCACCTCCCTTTCCCCTTCCGCGTCAAGCGTGCTAGTTCCTCCACGCCTTATCCATCAGACCCTTCAACTTTTCCAAGTGGCAGCGCAAGGGGTCTTCCACATCCTAGGGCGCAGAGTTGACCGAGGTCGTTCCTAATCCCGAGGAAACAGTTACTAGTGTCGTGAAGGTGGATGGACGTCGTCTTCTTCCATAAATAGAAGGCCAAAAAAGGACCAAGTGTACAAGCAGACTGATAGTCCTTCCTGACGGAGATTGCGTCTTTCAAACCACTGCAGGGCAGCCAGGAGTCCCATTGCGTCTGCCATAAGTGCACGATCATCCAGAGTCTGCATGCGCAGACTGTCAGAAGACATGCAAACACAAAGGTGTTAATGCAACGTGTCGATTCTGTTGTTGTGGTTGTTTTGAGTATATGTAGGCGCTTTCGCCATTTTGGTATCTATCGATGGTAGAGATCAGCTCCCAACTGTAAAGTTTCAGCAACCATTCTAGTTCTCTGGGTGGTGCCTTTGTGTTTGAGATTTCTTGGTTTATAACAAACAGTTTCCCTTTTTCCATATTTTTTTTCGTGTTATATCAGAGAGTTCATGATCGAAGGATTCGCATGGATTGTTACAGTGATGTTATGATAAAGGATTTGTTGTGACGTTATTGTATTCTCTGGTCTTTTGTGTTTGAATGTAAGAGGATATTGCGTTCGAATACTTTCTCTTTCAGTCTGTTACAAACCTGATGTTTATGATAGACCTTTGCACTTTTCTCATGCAAGTCTTCCCCCTACTCACCCTTAATACAACTCATTGTTTGAAGTTTATCAAGACCTCACCCGTCATGCATACCTAGCCTAGTTTCAGAGTTGAGACAAGATTGTTCTGAGTGTGCTTCCATTTGATCACCCCTTTTAAAAAAATCGTGACATTAAACTGATGGGTGTCAGGCTCTGCTCCTGCAAGCAATCCAGGAGTGACTTCTGACGCTAACAGATTTCCAGGTGGATGGTCTGGTGCTAAAGTAGGACACAAGGAATGAAGACAAGGGGAAGCATGGAAAATTCGATCATATTTGGATGTGAACTTTTAGAATCATCGCGTACCATGGGCGCATATATGCTACAAGAAATTAACATAGAGCCCACTAGTTGGGGCCCTTTAAATGGTAGGTTCCTCAAACACTATCTAGTTCAGTAAGGTTTGTTTACTTTTTCATGTCATTATAAATAGTCGTTTCATTTTTTTTGTTTTCAAAGAAGGCATTTCGAGTTAGTATGTCAGTAGAAAATTGAAGCCTAGAGTTAAGGCCCTAAGGTTATGATGATTCTTGTCATAACTATGTCAAGAAGTTCTACGAGGTTTTTTTATTTTTCGTTGTTTCAGATTCTGAAAGTCAAATAAGGCCCAATGGTCAGGCACCTAGTATGTTGTTCTTTTCCACCTCACTGTGAGGATAGCAACCCTGTTAGGGCCAGTTGTTAGCATCATCATTTTTTTCATTTAGAGTCGGTCTTAGTTGAGTCATGGTCCATGTGTCAAAGCATGTGAGGTCGGGTACCGAACAAATAATGGGTTGAAGTCAATAACTGACCAGTTTGTCCCTTGGAGTCAGGAAGGGACATTAGAATCAAACATGTGTAAATGATAAAGGTCTTGTCCCAAAAAAGTCGAGTCCTATTAGAAGAGGAATTTTTATGTGCCAAAGTTCAAGGTAAGTTGTTAAAATAGGGGCCACGTTGGCAGATGCAACGACCATCATCTACTCATTATGAAGTTAGAAAGAATAAGAAATCACGGTGCTCATATCACATATACTCTACAACTCTTATCAGATGTACTTTACACACCCTGAAGTGTACCTGTCGCGTGGATGTGCTGCGCAAAACTTTGGCTTGCTTCGAAATCTCTAGTCACCATGGATTCAGTGCCCCCTATCATGATTCCATCTCTCACCCACCTAGTTATAAATTCCAGTCGCTCTTCATGTATTCTATTCACCAGCCAAGTTCATGCACTGTCTGTAATTTTTTCTGCAAGCCCTGATTTTCTCGCTGCGGGAAGATTGATTTCCATTGGTCTTGTCACAAACCGGTTTGATCAATATTACTGCTTTGGGTCCATGTTAAATCTACCACGTGTGGGAAACAAGCTCGCATTTCACCATGGCGACATCCTAGAACATAAGGAAAGGGGCGCGAAGTGGTAGAACCGTGGGGCCCGAACCTCAAAACTTGACATTGGTAAATGAAGATCTGGATTTCATAGAATATTTTGAACATGTCGTATGCATGTTCTATTGTAATAAAATCCAAGGATTCAATTTGAAACTGGCGGAACAATTTGTACTCAGATTCAACAGGCTTCGCGCAGTAATTGCAAGAATCACATTCCAGGAGACAGAGGAAACTCTGTCAACCGCAATAGAGATCCCTTCTCACACCAAAAGGTGGTATAAATGCATGCCTTTGGACATTCTATGCTACGAGGACTTCATCAAACCAGACAATTTAAACGGGAAAGTCAGAGTGGGCGTTCCAAGTTGATATCTATAGGATCCTTTTCGGAAGATCCTGAGGGTGATTAGAAAATATTTCACCTACGAAAGAAGGTATGACAGAATATACCCACATCACATCATATTATTGATGCATTTCATAGGAAGGATATCGTTGAACCTGCATTTCTTCTTGCACCAAATCCTCCGAGAGATGGCAAAGAGTGTCCAAGATTAAGCAAACCAACCGAAGAAGAACCTATCTCATGTCTCACTAATCAAATTGTTAATATTTAAGGAGTTGAGGCGATTGGGAAAAAGCTGGGATTTGTTTCTACTCACAACTGACATCCCCAGGGACCCCAAAGGGGATCCCCCTCTACCCATGGGAAAATAAACATCTCACTGCATGGAGGAGGAAATAGGAAGGGATGTGGAGGAAGGAAATACATTAGAGGCCCTATTCCCCCTGTTAAAATGTGCTTGTTTATCCATAGACAATATCACTATTGTCACCCAACCATAGGCCGAATCCACCCCCAAGCACCTTGACCTTGACAGAGAGAAGAATCTTGGTAGCAAAGATAATGCACCAAGAAAGAAGTAACCAAAGATGATTAGAGAGTCCAACCCATAAAGATAGAAACAATAGACTTCGGAACTGGTGGCAATACGTTCACCGGGACTTGCGCACAATACTGCCAAATTGTAGTGCGCACAAGACTGCCAAACTGTGATTCTGAGAATTGTGTGTAAAGTGAATACTGGCCCCCTGTATTTAAACTAGCTCTAGCAGACTGCCTGGGTCGACTTCTCATTCTGGATACTAATTAATTCATAATAATTATCTCTCTTAGCTTACAACTCTTCTACGATTACATTCACTTCTTTTCTTACTTCCAAAATAATCTAATCTTGTCAACGGTCACAATGGAGGTTGATATCTCCCAAAGCTACCATAATATCAACACTCCCTCCTAGCTAGGGAGGTATAACTGATAATGGTCTTGAGAACAAACAGACCATTCAACTGGTAGCATCACGAGCACCATCATTATTATCCAACTAGATCATCTCCATGACAACTTGTACAATGTAAACTGATAAAAAAAAACTGTGTTTATCCATAGTAGTACACAACTACTCAATCTGTGACATATAGTCACAAACAGTGGGATATACCACCATAGTAGCATACCTCTATTGTCTGGAGACATGCAGTCTCCATCATATCAACTGATATCAACCTGCACAGAAACAATGTTATGATATAAATTGAGTCATCTGGGCCATTCTTCCACTCACATCTGTGAGATCTGGAAGAGCATCTACCTCCAAAGTAGAACATCAATGATGGGCTATCTAGACTATTATTCTCAAGCAAGGAAGAATAATTGTCTTGATTTGTGAGCCTGGACCATTCCCTATCTGAGCCATTCCTCCGGCACTAAAACAAAGTGCAACCTAGAGAGAATGAGTTTTCCCTAGGGAATGCCTATTCGGACCATTTCCTAAGGAAATGACTGTCCTAAACCAACCTCCAAAACAGACCATTTTTCAAAACTGCTCACAAGTGTGAGCTTCGAAAGAATAATTGCCCGGTAAGGCGGACTAGTCTTCTTGACCACTAATAAAAGTGACCGAAAAGAAGAGAGACTATCTTAGACCATTCCCCATGTTAACCACAATGGGAAATCATTGTCTATGGTACATCAAAAATCCATCGAACCATTTTCATTACGAAAATGACCATTCGATCTGGACCATTTTCCGAACCAGAAAATGCTTGTCCGTAAAAAATCTCAAACCACTTTCTGAACTGGAAAGGAACTGCCCAAGATGGACCATTTTTTAAACTTGAAAATGACTGTCCCCAATTCAATGATATGCCATTACTCCCTCCCAATCTGGAGAGTCATTTCCTCCCTTTCATCTAAGCGAGTTTTTTCCATGATCCCCAATTTGTCTCGGAAATATGCAAACTTTATTCTGAACAAAGGCTTTGTCAGGATATCTGATGTCTACTCATCTGTGGGGATATACTGGAGCTTTACTTCTCCTTCCCAGACTTTGTCTCGAATAAAGTAGTATTTGATATCAATGTGCTTCAATCGTTCATGAAACACTGGGTGTTCTGATAGCCTTATACAACTTTATTGTCACAGTGTATTATGGTCGAATCCAGAACATGATCAAATAATCTGGAGAATAGATTTCTCAGCCACATTGATTCTGTACATGCCTCACATGTTGCAATACATTCTACTTCTATTGTGTTGAGTGCCAAAGATTTGTGTTTTCTGCTTCCCTAAGATATCATAGAATAGCCCAAGCTGAAACACATCCATGAAGTACTATTTTTGTCTTATGCACTTCCTGCGCAATTTGAATATGTGAATCCATGAAGTTGTATGTCACTAGATGCGGCATATCTCAAACCATAGTTTAGTGTCCCATGAATATATCTTAGAACATGCTTTGCAGTTGTCCAATGCTCATGTCTAGGTTCCACCTGGAACTAGCTTAGTGTGTTCACGGCAAAGAAAATGTCTGGTCAAGTATTTACCAAATACATTAATGACCCAATCAATTGTCGATATAGTGATGGATCCACTGGATCAGAATTTGAGTCTCTTACTTTTCTTATATCTGTGGTCATAGGAGTTCCCATGGATTTGCAATCCATCATTCCAAACTTCAAAATCATCTTTATTGCATACTTTCCTTGTCCAAGGAATACTTCACCACGCTTCTGCCATACTTCTAGTCCCAAGTAATAATGCATGAGACCAAGATATTTCATGTCAAACTTAGAATCTAGTTCCTTTTTGCACTAGATGATGAGACACTCTTCACCTATTAGGAATAGATCATCAACATATAGTAGTAGAATCATGGGTGCATTGTTCATGACTTTGTAGTAAAGATTAGGATCTGCATGAATTTTGGAGAAACCAAGTCTCATTAGATAGTTGTCTACTCTAGAATACCAAATTCTTAGAGCTTGTTTGAGTCCATATAATGATTTATTTAGTTTAAAAACATGAGTGTCTCTGGAATGTACTTCAAAACCTTGAGGTTGTTCAATGTATACTTCTTCTTCGATTGCTCCATTGAGGAAAGATATCTTTGCATCCATCTGATGTAAACTCCATCCCATGGAAGTGAAAAGAGACATGATATCTCTAATGGAAGTATATCTGGCAACCGAAGCAAATTTTTCGTAATAGTCTTCTCCCTCCTTTTGGGAGAACCCTCTAGCTCTGAACCTTTCTTTATATGTATCCATGCTTCCGTTTGCTGCATGTTTTATCTTATATACCCATTTTGAAGTTACTACTAATTTTTCTTTAGGTCTAGGCACAATTTCCCATACATCATTTTTCATGATGGAATGGTGTTCTTCTGTCATGGCTTCTTTCCATTGTTTCTTTTGTACTACCTCTTCAAACGTGGTAGGTTCTTCATCTAGAATATTTTTCATACATGTTGCATAGCTGAAGAATCTTTTGGGCTTCTTACTTTTTCTGAAGGTCCCACTTGGGGCCTTGAGTCTTTCTGCTTCTTTTAGGTTAGCTTCAAGCCAAGTTGGTTATTTCTTGGTCTTAGGTACAGTGTCTGAATCAATGGTCTCACATGGTTGCATCGGATGATCAAGTTGTTCCTTTTCTTCATTCTGGTTTTTTGGAAGACATGTGCCTTCTTCAATAGCCTCTTCATACTCTTCTTCTTCTATAGTTTCTTCTATGGATTTCTTGAAATAAATATTTTCATTGAAGGACACATCTCTATTGACTTCAATCTTATGTTGTTTCAGGATATAGATTCTATAAGCCTTGGATGATTCACTATATCCCACGAATATGCCCTTCTTTCCTGAGGGTTCTAATTTATTCCTTTTTTCCTTGGGAATGTGAAAGTAAACAGGGCATCCAAATATTCTTAAGTTTTCCACATTAGGTTTCTTTCCTGAGAAGGCTTCTTCTAGAGTCATATCCTTCAATATGCGATGAGGACTTCTGTTTTGAACATATATTGTTGTCATGGTTGTTTCTCCCCATAAGAACATAGATAAACCTTGATTGTTTAGTAGTGCTTTCACGGTTTCTTCAATAGATTTTTTCTTCCTTTATGCTACACCATTTTGTTGAGGATTATGAGGAACAGTCGACTCCCTCCTAATCCCTATTGATTTTCAAAAGGCAACGAATTCATTTGATGTGTATTCTCCTCCATTATCTATTCTCAAGGTCTTGACTTTCTTGTTTGTGAGGTTCTCTATCTCTGCTTTGAATTCTTGAAACTTGTTGAATACTTCATCCTTTGTCTTCAAGAGATATAACCAAGTCTTTCTTGAGTAATCATCTATGAAGATTACGTAGTAGAGAGAAAATCCTAGAGATTTGAATGGAATTGAACCGCAAACATCTGAATGTATTAGATCTAGAATCTCCTTATATCTATTGTTGTTTCTTGGGAATGGTTTCTTGATATTATTTCCAAGAGCATATCCTTTGCAGATTCCTTCATGCGTAGATTGTAATTCTGGTATTCCTTCAACCATATTTTTTAGAAAAGGAAATGATTGATAGTTAATATGAGTGTACCTTCTATTCCAAAGCTCATTGGGATTGACTTCATCATGTACAAGATCTTCTTCATTTTGTTCTAGTAGTCTATATAGATTTCCTTCACAGGTTCCAATAACCCTAGCATTCTCTAAACTGGATTCTTTGTGCCAAGATAACACTTTTCCATCTACGAAATATATTATGTTTCCTTTGTCTTCTAGGCAAGATATGGATACAAGATTATTTTCTAAACCAGGTACATATAAGACATTGCTTAAATGAACATTGTTACATGTTTTCAACTTGACGGAGGCTTGTCCAAATCCTTTGATTGGGTAAGTGCTTTTGTCTCCAAGCTCTACCTTGTATGATGTATTCCTTTCATTTAGATTTGAGAGTTTGGCTTGATCTCCCATCATATGCCTAGAATCTCCACTTAAAATTATCCACATGTCATCTTCAATCGTTCCTGTGAGTGTTGAGTAGTGTAGATGACTAGTCTTTTCATTCATGACTTGCGTTGATTGGTGATTGGTCATGCTTTGATCCAAAACTTCAACCTTGACGTTTCTGCCTTCTAAGAGTGACAAGAGGTGCGCTGGACTAGGGCGCACTTGAATATTCTTTTGAGTGATATGTTCCATCATAAGGTGATGAATCGAGGTTTTAGCGTTTCTGCAACTACACCTACTAGTAACCCTAGCGGAAGTGTCTTGGAAGTTGTTCCTGCTAGTAAACCCTAGTGGCAGTTCTTCAACGATATTATTATCCGAACGTCTATGCTTCCTTCCAGCGTTTAGACTGAATGAAGGAGGTGTGGGCCCATAACCTATTAGAATATCCTCGTTTAACCATAGACGATATCACTATTGTCACCCAACCATAGGTCGAAGCCACCCCCGAGCACCTTGACCTTGACAGAGAGAATAATCCTGGTAGAAAACCAATATCCAAGAAAGTCTAATGCACCAAGAAAGAAGTAACCAAATCTGATCAGAGAGTCCAACCCATAAAGATAGAAACAATAGAATTCAGAACTAGCAGCAGCACCTTCTCCAGGACTTGCACACAAGACTGCCAAACTACAGTGCACACAAGACTACCAAACTGTGATTCTGAGAATTGTGTGTAAAGTGAAGACTGGCACCCTATATTTATACTAGCTCTGGCAGACTGCCTGGGTCGACTTCTCATTCTAGGTACTAATTAATTCATATTAATTATCTCTCTTACCCGACAACTCTTCTAGGGTTACATAACTCTGTACTAAAGTCAATACAAACCAAGTAAAGCATAACTCTATACTAAAATAAATACAAAAAATACCAACATCATATCAACAATTACTGTGTATCAAACTGTTCGATGTCCCAGCATTTAAATTTCTCAAAACTCTCAATTAGAATAGTCTGTGTGATCATACTCATAATCGAAACAACTTTCCATTCAACAGTCTTGTTAAGAAAATGCTTGGTCTTAAATTTCTTTTCTTTCCTTTTAATAATTTAAATAAAACACATAGAAACATTGCTCCATATCTATCCCATAATGCACCATATGGAGAAGGACAGACAATGAAGGCCGAGATATTTGTGAACCATTGCAGCAGCTAAAGCAAGCACAGCTCGCTATTGTTGAGTTGTACCAGGAGAATAGGGAGTTGAGACAGCTGCTAGTGGAAAAGACCCTCAAGGCATCAACATCATAGGGCTGAGAGGGAAATGAGACTTGGCTCAAGAGGCAGCTCAGAGAGGCACAAGACACAATCATCCAACTATGCAAAGCACAGAGGATTTGAGAAGAGAGAACTTCAAGGAATGTGGACCGTCCATGGAGAATGTCCACGTGGCTCTATCCAGTACACAAAATAGGCTGAAAGGGAACGCAGTTTTGCAAAGACAAGTAAAGAATCTGAAAAGGCACAGCTGGTCTCTCAGGAGAATGCTTCGGATATCAAAATTGCAGACAAGGCCATAGGCATAATTGACCGACTTCATTTTTGTCTTCTCAAACGTGGCACAGATTTTTTCTCCCCGTGTCTTGTTTCCTGTCGGGAAGTAGGGACTCTGACAGGTAACCACATGGTGAACATACAATGCGCAATGATGGAAACCCACCTATTACAAAGGACAAGTGTATGTTGGACACATGACAGTTTGAAGAAAGGCATTGTCCCCTAATTGGCGTTTTCATCTTGAAAACACCTACAACAGTCTGCAATTACCCACCACAGGAATGCTCCAGCAAATGATTGTGCGGCAGAAATCAAGGTTGTTACACTGGGTGGTAGGATTCTGACAGAGCACCTTATCATCCAGATATCCTTCTGAAGGAAAAGCATCGACACATCACTCCTTAACAATGAAATATTGTTGATGACCAAATTGTCATGGAAAAGACGTCGATTATTGTATGATTGAGTACAGTCATTTTATAGTCTTAGTAAAGTGTGATACAAAGGATCATCTAGCAGAGAATAGTCAAAGCCTAATTTCTAGGGATAGTAGTTGGAGGGCAGGGCAGCCCAAGCAGCACACCCTTTTCTATATATTTCATCTTTTCAATGTAATCCAGGTTGGTTGGCAAAGTAGTGTAGACAATGATTGTTGAATGTAACTTTCGAACTCGATTGAAGTTTAATGAAAAGGTCCTGAAACTTTGATGAAAATATTCTAATGGTAGCGGTTTGATGTATTGTAACCTCTCTTTATGTACATGCTTCTTGTGTTCTTTATATTCATGTCTATATTTTTTCTAAATCGAAACATTATTCAATTATATAATTCACCACGCAGTGTTCTATATTTCACCATTTAGACGAGTGTGTTTTCTTATAAGTGAACTCAAAATTCATCTCCAACAGTGCTCTGGGTCACTTCATGTGTTTTTTTCTCTCGCCCCACACAACGATTTTGAACTGAAAGATTGTTTCCTACTTAGCCTTTATCCTCTCAAGTTTAGTCACCAAGTCATTTGTTTCTCTCATTTTCTGAAATTGACTCCATGGCCCAAGGTATTGCATTCTCTTGCCAATAGAACCATAAATATTGTAAAAATGTGTTAAACATAGTCGACAGTTCAAAGCCATAACCTATACAGAGACGAAGTTTCATAAAGAGCCCTCTCTAGGTCGGAAAGGCTAATTTTCAACTTTAAATTTGGTTTGTCGGTTTCCTCTGTCATTTGTTTTATCAACTGAACAAGTTTATAAAGAGGTAGCATCTAACATGCTCTCATTTGGTATGTCATTGATCAATATGTAGAACATGTCATTTGTCTCTTAGACGATTCCCCAAGCTACTAACATTGGTATAGGTATTTCTTTGATTTCCTTCCAAGATTTTCCTTGGGGTGGAGGTCATATTCCTTTTTCATTCCCCTCTCTTGGAAGTCGGCCTTTTATATCTTTAGACCCTAATACCTTATTGGGATAGGCCGATTCTAAGGGAAGTAGATTCCAATCCGCTAGCATGTCATATTATTCCAACGCATTCACATTGTATGGTGGGTTTGATAGTAATCATTTTTGCTCATCCTGAGTGTCGGTGGGGGAAAACCCTTCCAATTCTAGTAGAATACCATGAAAGGGTCCTACTCTTCACAAGGGATTTCGTCAGGGGACAACCCCTTTCTCGATCAAAACATCCCAATGCAAGGAATGTTTCCTTCACAAGGGGTGCCAGTGGGGGAGAACCCTAATTTTTCATACATGAACCATATGGGTGGAGTTTTTCCTCTGTTTAATGAAAGCTAACAAGGTTTCACTCAAACCTATGGTTTCCCATTTGCAACCTCTTCCTGGAAAACTAGTGCCAATACCAACCCATGATATTCATTTCCGGCTAGTTCTTGTAACACACATGACCCCTAAATTCTCTTTTAAGGGGCGGGACATCATAATTTTGTTTTTCCTTAACCAAATCATATTGAATCATATATCTGAGATGATTCATTCTCTTCTACTTATCTGTAGCTTTCTAATGAATACTATGTTGGACAACTGAGAGGGGGGGGGTGAATCAGTTGTTACCATGCTTAAATAATTATGCTTCTTTTAACATCTTTACAAGGCACTCAATGATGATCACAATAATGCAGTGAAATAAACAAAGGCACATTCAGCATCAGTCACATATATGAGAAAGACAGAGACAGATAGTTCCCGAGGAAACCCATACAGGGTAAAAACCTCATTTTTTTTATATGATAAGTATTATCTACATTCTTTACATTATCATACATATGATCACCAACTCATTGTGAGGCTACAACCTCTGTTTTTGCAAGATGCAACTTGCTGAGAGCACCGACTCTCTGTTTTCTCTAGCGCCCACTAGAAGGAAGCACCAACCCCCTGGTTTCTCTAGTACCAACTAGAAGGAAGCACCAACTCCCTGGTTTCTCTAGCACCAACTCCCTGTGTTCAAGCACCCACTTGAACCTT
>JZKD02S1674187.1:258368-281055 GCA_000966675.3 Picea glauca
GCACCCACTTGAACCTTTGAGGACACCAGTCCTCCCTAGCACCTCCCAACCACCCTGATTAATAAATTCTTTGTTACTAAAACTCTACAGCGATATAAAATAATTCAATGGCTTAGCAGCCCTGTTGTTGTTCTGTTACGCTGCTCTGCCCTGTCTGCATCAGTGTCTTCTGCACGCCACTTGAACTTTTTGTTCTTCTTCCTTTTATACTCTCTGCACCATATCCCTTTGATGCAACATTCCTCTACCATGCATCTCTACTCCTACGCTCTGCCTCCTTGCTCACACTTTAATCCTCCACCATGACCACCACCACCATCTCTTCTTTGTTCATCATTCTTATAGTACCTGTGCTCCTTGTGCATGCAATATTCGCAATGCCTCTGCATGCACACTCCACGCCAAATTCCTCCGTAACTTGAGTGCTCTGTCTGATCATCATCGTGACTCTTCAGCTTCTCTGGTCGTTTTCCACCATGCGTCCAACATCACTGGGTGTTCTGCTGAGATTTCTCAACCTCTCTGGCAGTTGAGACTCCTCGTCTTCTTTGGCGCAATCGAGATTATGCCTTCCTAAGTTTGGGGTGCAAATGCACCTTTTGGATATGCAGCGAGCAAATCTGGACGGCCAGAATCTGTGCTCCTAGATCTACGGTCGGGATTGGATTCTGGAGCCCCCCTACCATTCTACCTTTAAGTGGAGGGGGGGGTCCGGAATTGGGCACGCATCTCTCGAGCGACCAGGATTAGAGTGCCCAGATCAACAGTGCTCAAACGATTCTGGACCCCTCTTGCCTTTATTCCTTTAATACGGGGGGGGGTTCGGAATGGTGGGGTATTGACGAAGGACCCCACTCATGTCGTGTCACCTTTTGTATCGTTCACCACCTGACCGTGTGACAAGGCTCCTTCCCTTTAGCACCTCCTCATCCTCCGACATCTTTCCATCTCACGATTTCTGAAACTCCGAAGTGGTGTAAATCTGCTGACGTCACACGTGGATTGACATGTGTTGAATACTGCCACGTGTCACTCTGATTCGTGACTTACATGTGCCTGAAATGTTGAATCAGTCTGACACTTGTCATTACCTGGTTGTGCCATGTGTTCCTAGCTGACGTGGTATGCTGACGTGAGTCGGATCGATGGTCCAGATCACATCTTGATCTGACGGTTCAGATTCAGTCGGGATTTCACACATCGCAATTTCGACACTCTTGACGTTCAGTGTTTTTGTCACTTCAAAGTCCCGATCCACAAAACTCCGTAATGGATTCGTATCAATGGTCCAGATCACATCTTGATCTGACGGCTGCGATTAAATCACAACATTGCATATCGCAATTTCAGGATTCATGTGGTTATTGTTCTTTGACATCTTCAACTCTCGATCCGCGAAACTCTGAAATGGACTGAGATTGACGGTCCAAATCAGACCTTGATTCAATGGCTGCGATTAAATCATGATTTCGCAATTCTTGTTGCATTGTTTCTTTTCCCTCTCCATGTCACGATTCATGAAACTCCGATATGGAGTTGGATCAATGGTCCAGATCTGATCTTGGTTCAACGACTGCGATTAAGTCAAGATTTTTCATATCGCGAAATTAGGATTTATGTGGATGATATTACTTGACATCTCCAACTCTCGATCCCCAAAACTCCGACATGGACTGGAATCAACAGTCCAGATTCAACCTTAATCTAACGGTTAAGATTAAATCATGATTTCAGATATCGCGATTTCGAGAGGTTAGGGAACATCGTTCCTTTGACTCTCCAGTCAGCGACCTGACGATCTATCCCCACGTGTCCTGCCTGTAGATGGACGGTCCTCCTTCTTTCAGGATTTTATGAGCCCTCTACTCCTTGCACTTTAAAGAACGTGTAGGTTCTCCTAGATCCAAGGGTGGTCGGACCCTGCGCTTGGATCTAACACCCAAGATCTATCCTCCATATATATGCACTCCTCTTGTCTACATTGAGATCTGATGGTCAGCGGGAATTCGGGATGGGATCCAAGAATCACTGACGCTTCTCCTCCAAGCTTACGCATCCTCCTTACTTGGAAGAATTTCTAAGTGTCAAAGGCCTCGACCTTTGATCTGCCTGTGATCCTAAGAACGCTATCTCCCTTGAGCTTTAGCCATGAGTTAACCTCATCCCTGGTGCACACCTACGCACTGCATTCGACTCTGTGCTAATTCCTCCTAAGCTTACGTTGTTCCTTTTTTTCCATTGATGCACACTCTGATCCTGCCATCAATGACAAGTGCATACTGCCTATAAAGCATGCCAACCATCCTCTGCAGTGTCTTCCCAAACTGCTTCTGATGCCCGTCTATTACATTCTTCCTATAGTGTCTTCCCAAACTGTTTCTGATGCCCTTCTATTACATTCTCCCTATACTCATGCCATCTTCACTATTGTACTTTCCATCAATGACAAGCATACGCTACCTGTTAAACATTTGCCAACATACTACCAGGATGTAAACCGACCCTTGGTTTATATCTTACAGCTTCCCGAATTTCTTTGGGCATTCATTAGTTGAGGGCCACGTGACGCCCACATGGCTTCATCCTGTTCGTACCATCTCTAGGTTCCTACCTCCCGTAGGGAAGGTCCATCCATCACCCAATCCAACAACTATTTTAAACCTCGTCTAACACTTAGGCTAGCGTGGAAATCGGCATTCAGTGCTTTGGCACTTCAGCGCTTTGGTACTTCGGCGATGAACATCTCTTTACTGTCTATGCACGAGACTTTACAGACTCCCGAACTCTTGAAGGAACTCAAAATCCCTCCACGTGGCTCGGGCCTTCGATCCTTTCAGTTTATCCTCGACCCTACACTCCAAACCTCTGGAGTCCCCAAGTCTCAGACTCCCGGATTTTAGATCACTTCACCCACCACTTTGGCTAGGTAGGAACGTACCAGGTACCGACACATAGAAGGAACAGGGGTGACACATACCCTCATCAAGGGTGATATGTGTCACGTATCAATGGGTCTATAGGGTATGTGATACACATGAATCCAGGTGACACGTGGCATATCAAACTTTGGGTCTACATCACCCTGGGTAACGTCACTATGCCACATCACTCCAAACTAATCATCTTTTATGCCCTTCGATCTCACAACCAAGGTACGTCCACATAACCCTTGGATCAACGGCCTCTGCTACTTTGTATCTTCGTCGTTCAGGGGTTTCATGTTGTAAACTTCTCCTTTCTTCCAGATTATGTCAGCATCAGGCTGACCATCGCCTAGATATGATCGTCTGATGGTATCCATGTAAACCCATAGATCTACGACACATAACCTCTGCTCAAGGGACCCTTGGGTCCCATTGTTGGGCCACTCCTAGAGGGACATTTGTCATCCCAAAATACTCCAATAAAATGCGTGGCATCTCCCTCAGGTCACCGACATCCCCTTACCATGTCACAATGTCACCACACCTGGCAATGTCATCACTCGACATGTGGGCCCCAATGTGCTCTTGACGTGATACATGCATCCCCATGATTGAACGGTCAAGAGGGGTCCTGAAGGATCCTTAGATCCATGGTCCATAATGCTTCATGACTCCAACCTTCATAGGTTTTGACACTACCACATCCTTATTCTCCTAAAGCAGTCAATGTTGGGTTGACTTCATAGTATATCTGACGACTATGAGAGAACCTGAAGGATCCCCAGATCAAGGGTCCTGGTCACTTCGTGACTCTGGCCTTTGAGGGTTTTGGCTTCACTGCCACTCCATTTTCCCGAAGCAATACTTCGCTGAAGTACCGTGTGCAGGTCCCTCCTCCTAAATGATCGGACAGTAGGCAGGACTCCGAATGATATTTCCCAAATCTTTGACTCTCTGTCACTTCGTAACTTTGACATTTGGGGAGTTTGATTCTATAGCATCTCCATTCTCCTGACTTGGAACTTCACTGAAGTCATCTCAGTGTAGATCCAAAGGCTGAGGGGACCCCCGAACATTCTTGATTGGCAGTTCATGCTACATCACCATGGGTAGTTGGATCTCATTTTAAATAGTAAGATAGGTTCACCTAACCACTAGGGAAACCATCCATTGTCGGTCAACTTGCCGATAATTGAATTTCTCAATTACATTCGTCCAATTTAAGACTAGTAAGGTCAAAAATACTCAGAAGTCCCGGACTTCTGGAGCTCCGAAGCCAGAAGGACTTAGCTCCCTTAGGCTTAGCCTGAGGTTCCTAGGTGTTGGTCATATGGGTCCTCCCGAATGGATCTCATATGCTCGTCTTCCAAATGAAAGGACCTCCCCTTTCAAGGATTGAACCTTGCTATCTTTCCTGGGATTTATCATGAAATGGTTAAGGACTTGGGCATGAAATATCAGTCGTACAGCAAGGATTCTGAGAGAAATATCTTGTTCAGACGAACAAGATCAAAATGACATGATATCTCCTATCTCGATCGTCCTATAGGCTTGTGTTCCCAGACACCTCAAGGGATAAGCTGGGGCATACAAAACATCAGTCATAAGTATAAGTTCACAAGGAGATAAATGCATACACATATCATGACCTTTTCACACATAAACCATTTATAGATACATATATAAACCCATGCATCCATCCATTATTTCATATCAATACACAAAGTTATGAAACACTTATCAAAACCAGAAGACATGAGTCGACTACTAAAAGGGGTGCTCGTTTCCTCCCAACCATAGGCTCATTCACTCCTAATGAATTTACCACTGGCCACCCCCGAGCTAGACCATGATTCTTTGATATTGAATCTTTTCGTTCGTCTCAACGAAAGTTAGGGATGAAGGTTACTCTCCTTCTCCTGGCTCAATAATAGATAGGGATGAAGGTTACTCTCCTCCTCCCATAGGATCTTAACAGCAGGTTTTATTCTATACCAAGCAAGGAGGTATGCATGATTACTTCCTCATTCACTCACCAACCTTGTTTATCAGCTTGTGTCATAACCCTTCTAGCCACTTCCTACATTCAGAAAACACATGTTCTCCATTCTTCCATGAGCCCAAGAACTTAGTCTCTCTACAATGCACTCTTTGTAGGTCTTCCTATGCCCACCACAGCTTCCTTTATTGCCTTCCTCAACAAGATTTTCTGTGGCCTAAATTCCCAGTCTGTGGTCAGGTCTAAAATCCTTAGAGATGGGTGCTCTACGCCATCCCCTCATTAACTCTTGAGGAGGTATTTCCACCTACTAACCCGACTGTAATTCATTCTTGGGTCATAGGTTTGTTCTGATCCTGAGAAATTAAATCCAACAAAGTATTGGTCTGGTGGAGGTTAACCCAACCATTCTCGGTCCCCTTCACCATCTATTTCATAACATTTGTGGTCTCTCTTAGCACACCCCCCTTTCAGCAGTCATGCAACACTTATCCATTTTCTAATAAATAACAGAATTTACATTCCTTGACCTTTTATACAAAGTTCCATCAAATCAAACATTCACACATATTGAGTTTTCCATAGTATCTTACCCAATATAGTTATATTTACAAACTGGGGAAACATGGGTGTTACAATCCCCTCCCCCTTAAAGGAACATCGTCCTCGATGTTCTATTTGTCAATAACACATGTCATGTTATTTGTCATTTAGTTGCTTCACATATCATGATCCTCTTCCTTGGTTAGGTCCTTTCCAGACCCTTAACCTTCGTCACTTTCCTTCAATAATTCTTGGACAACAAGCACATTAATCATAGTTTCATGCGAAAACATTTTATTGTGCATAAAATTCAAGAAAAAATTCACAACTTTCACAATATTCATATGTGCAGTTCATGGATTTGTATTCACATGGTTGTCTTGTTATCCAGGCTCATTGTTTTTCCTAGACATACCCATTGTGTGCATGATCCCAATAAATAGTTTACAAGAACTATCAAATTCTCCTATGGCTTGTGTTACATCAACACAACATATTCCAAGTGATCATGACTTACCATGGGGTTCTCATGGCTCAACAGTAGCCATTTTTCATGCTTTCCAGCTTGACAGCCTCCATCTGTCCTTTCTGGACAGATATTTTCTTCTCATCTATATCACAGGTATACAGAAATTCATGAGACATCATCATAAATTTTAAATTTCATAATTTTATTGCAATCTATCACCCATAGATTTTCCAATTCCACGTTTAAAATGTCATCACAACCTTTCTTAACTTGTTCATTCTAACAGTTTTAAAACATGGAAGGAAACATCATCCCTTACCTATGCATCATTTCATCCTACCAAATTTTCAAAATGTAATTCAGATATCAATTAACTTTAATGAATGTGCCAACATTCATGGTCGCATTCATACCCAATGCACCCTTGCATTGATTTCAAGTTTGCCACACTTTATGACAAGCACTTTTCCATGGTGTGTTGGAGCTTGGCCAAGCTCTTCACCATATGGATTATTCATCTTCATTCATTATTGCAGCCGGATTGTGCTCCCTACTATAGGTTGATCATGATCCCAAGTCGGCACATATGAAACTATAAGTTTCTCTTAAATGCACCCAATAATTCTTTCTTTGTTAGTAACCAAGGTGCCCACACTCATGGCCACCCAAAATTTATTTTCTTTGACACCCATACAATGTAAGTAAAATTTTGGAAGGTCCTTCTTCCTCAATGGAAGTTCCATTGTCTTCCCTTTATGCAAACATCCATTTCCTCAAATAAATTCCATGCAATGTGCTAACTATCAGCGCCTTTATTCCCATAGAACTAGTCCCCATGACCACAATCTAACACAGAGTGCTAAACTCTATCTTCCTTGACTGGCCCGGAGGAACTTCGTTTCCTCTCCATGTGATCGAGATTTGTGACCTCGGTTCTATTCTTTTTAGGCATTGTCCTTTTAGGTCCCATATCCAGGCGCTATGATCCTAGATTAATCTATTTTCTGCAAATCAATGGTTTAGATACGTCTTCCCCCAGATCCAATGACAGCAAGGGATTGTGAAACCTCAACTGGCTCACGGTTTAACTCTCCTCTGAATCTCCACAATGAATACGGGTCGTCTGATATATGATCGGATCCCAAACTCAAAAAAAAAGTTATATTGAGTTTAAATTACGGTTGCATGTCTTGACGTTAACCCGTGTGCATATGAAATCTCTGCAATGATCGTGGGTCGTCGATCTTAGCCCTTGATCGATTTTAAACCACACGATTTCCAGTTAATAATAATTCCAACACATAAGTGTTTGACAGAGAATTCAGAGCTTCGATTTTCTAAATTCAACCACAGAACCCAATCACAATACGAGTTTACATGGAGTTAACGCGTGGGTTCCTTGCAGGTTCACCCCCGATCGTTCACAGATTGGCAGTTCACAATGATTGCGGAACCCTAATATGATCGCTCTTTAGCGGAGAGTTCAACCTCTGCAATCTGAAATTTTCTTTCCCGACTCTTTTAATTGGGGTCGTTGATCCTCCACCCCGATGAGATCAATGGTGTTGGTTGATTGCAGACTGTGAACTAGTACATCCGTTAATTTTACCTTCACGTTCCGCAATGATCCCCAACCATCGATATAACTGAAGGACTGGTGTTTGATCCGTTAACTCTAGTGGATATTGAAGTTGATCTGATGACTGAGATCATTTTTCTCTCCGGTGAATAGCTCACATTCATCTACTATGTCATGTCCTTGATTAACCTAATTCGATCAGGGTTTTCTTCTTGAATCATACTCTACTTGGGTATCCATGGCATACAATTTCCTTTCAAAAAAATTTGCATAACATTAAGGTAGTAAAACATTTCCAGACATGTCCTAGCATATCTTTATGCACTTCATCACATTATCCTTAATGTTTCCATGAGTGCAATACAAATATAGCTCGATTGTTTCTACAAAAATACAACCATCATCACTATGGTGTCAAAACCTTTTACTTTCATCAACATACCACCTTTCTCATCCTAAAGAAAACATAATACTCGGCAAAAAAAGAATTGAGGGCTCTCCCCTTCTTCCAATTCTTTCTACATCACCTTTCAGCCCAGTTGAGTTATCTCTAAGGCCTCACTGCCTTTTCTTAACCATTGCTTCAACCAAGCCTATTCAGTCAAACATACTCATTTATTCATTTAATGATACTCAGGGGGTTTATTTTCCTTTTACCAGCTGTATTGATTTCCACAACTTCTCTTTTAATCCTACGGCTTTGTTACACAATTCAGGGTTCTTAGGGTGAGAAAATTGTTCCTCCTTTTCTCCCCCTTTACTTATGCAATCTACTTCTTATTGTGATATTTCTGCTCTTTTCTTGAGCAGCCTCGGTTAGGCTCATCCTAACTCTTAGGATACATCAGCATGCTTTAATAGAAAATCCTTTTGTCCATAATGAATCATGAACCTGTGCATCCTACACATTACCATTTCATTATCAAAATGGTCAAGATTCATTATTAGTCTTCTATTCATTACATGATGTTTTTCAAAATGTGATCCAGGATTCTTATATATATATATATATATATATATATATATAGAGAGAGAGAGAGAGAGAGAGAGAGAGAGAGAGATACAAGCTTGTATCTCACTTCTTAATTCTTAGCAGTCAATAAGGTTGTGACTATGTTCTCCTGATAGAGTCTTCACATAGTTATTCCACAGGGAAATCCTTCATCATGCAACTTCCTTATTGCATATCCATCGCTATCTGTGATGGCCCTAACCTCGAGTTATCTTCAGTTGTTTACCAAATATTCCATAAAGAATACAAACATGCATCTTTGTCATGCATCCAAATTATGTATCCATACATATTCTGGTTTTTTTAACTTACATCCATGATGTACTTAACCATATGCATAATCAAAAGCTTGTGTGTAGCTTCTACGGGTATATTTCACAGCCTACATACATCTCTACTTTAAAATTAGTCAACTCATGATTGTTCAAAATCATTCTCATGTGACCCTCAAAGGCAAAATCATTTGCCTCTTATCATGACAACGGAGCATCCTTGCTCGTCCACTCTTTCTTCTATTTATAATACTATGTCTTGAGGGAATGGAGAACATTCCCCTTAAGTTAACATTCAAATCAAAACTTTCATGACTCTTCAAAATGGAGTCAACCATGCATCCATGGTATTCACTTAATCTTGGCAAGTGAAATTCTTTCCTTACATATCACTCATCAAGCCAGCCATACTATGCCTTTAGTATATATTTATCCTTACATCATGCATGTGCATTACTTGCACATTTAATATATTTCATACCTAATTGGTATTAATATCAGTCTTCATGTCAAGAAGCCCCACAAGGCATTAAATCCATGCACTCAAACACATACAAACCTAGCCAAACATTCATCATGCAAGCTCATTGTTTGCACCCTTTCCATGTCATACATGCACATGGACATATCAAACTTTCAGATCCTCCTTCAAGGATATTTCTTCCATCCTTATGAAAATCCTCATAGGGACACTAAACACTGAGCTTCCCTCTCAGTTGAGAGATTGCAGTAATTCACAAGATACCCACCTGGAAGTTTAACGGACATATTCATAACTACGTTTCCCTTTCTGTGTGATAACATCTAGCAAGAAAACACTCTTCCCTCAACTTTCATGAAAATAAATTCCACTCATAAATACAGTCTGGACAATTATAACCATGCCCAAGGTGATAAAACAACCAATCTAGCTTCTAGCTAGTCTTGATTAGCAAACCTTCCGGAAAATGAAATCATTTTCTAGATTCCCTTCACTAAGGTCCAACTATATCTATATGGATACCATCCACCACTCGATGTCAATCTGACCCATTGGGATTCTAGAAGTTCCCCTACACTTCCTTTACCACATTCAGGATCAGCATTTAATCAACCATTTTACCTTAATTATAATAAATTTTTAATGTCTAATAACATTTGGACTATTCCCTTAAATCCCAAATGCAATTTCGAGTTATGTTACTTACTGAGTATTCTAGTTCAGAAATACAGAGTATCTTTAGGTCATAATCAGTCTTAACCATTACACCTAGAATTATTCCTTCTGTTTGGCAACAGTCAGGGATGGAGGCCACTCTCCTCCTCCCACAATAATTATGGCATATTAGTTTCCTATCCACCAAGCAAGGGAGACTGTTTTGATTTCTCACTCAATCACTCTATATTTCTACAGCTTTGTTTATCAACCTAGTTAGAAAAAACCCTGCCCAGCAATTCCTGTACACAGAAACAAAGTTTGTTTCTTAGTTCCCTTCAAAACCCGAGAGCTGCTCATGCTCTCCCTTTTCAAAGAATGGTCACCAGACTCATTCCTTTGATCGTGAGGGATTATACACATATACAAGGTTTAACCCTTCATTAGAGAATTAGTTATTACTGCTACGGATCCTTTCCATCTGTTCACATCCAAGTCTTGCTATTAATGCCCATCATCATAATCCCACTCCTGTAGGATCAGCTATAATTTCCCAAAGAAATGATAAGCTTCCTTTACCACAGACTAGCATGATTCAATCTCGTTGGGTAAATTCCCAACTGTATTTTAATATACATCATTCTACTCAAGGAATTTATGCAAAAAAATTATGTTTGGCAGTAATATTCTCCACAGGCTCATCTCAGCCTTGGTAACCAAATCTTATGACTGTACAACAACACATACAATTTCCTAGTGAAGTCATCTTGTTTATTTGGAAATGCCAACAAATATATAAACAATAAAAGATCTCATTCCTCTCTTCAGTAGAGATTTACTAAGCTTCTTAGGAATGGGGTAAGATAGGGTGTTACCCCTTAAATTCCTCCAAAAAAACATTTTCGTAGGACTCGTGCATGAACCCACATAGGCCAAGTGTTGTTGTCATGCTCTGATACCAATTTTTAACACACCTGACCCCTAAATTCTCTTTTAAGGTGTGGGGCATCGTAATTTCATTTTTCCTTAACCAACTCATCTTGAATCATCTCTCTGAGATGATTTATTCTCTTCTACTTACCCGTAGATTTATAAAAACTGCTACCAAGCTCTAAACTGACCCTTGGTTTATGTCTTACGGCTTCCCGAAGTTATTCCGGTGTTCATTAGTTGAGGGCCACGTGATGCCCACATGGCTTCATCATGTTCATACCATATCTAGGTTCCTACCTCCCATAGGGAAGGTCCATCCATCACCCAATCCAATGACTGGCTTAACCCTCGTCTAACACTCAGGTTAGCAGGGAAAACAACATTCAAAGCTTCGACACTTCGGCGCTTCGGTACTTCGGCATTGAACGTCTATTTATTGTCTACGCAAAAGACTTCCTAGAGTCTCGAACTCCCGAAGGAACCTGGAATCCATCCATGTGGCTCTGGCCTTCGAGCCTTTCATTTTATCCTCGACCCTACACTCCAAACTTCTGGAGTCCCGAAATCCTGAATTTCTGGTCACTTCACCCACCACTTTGGCTAGGCGGGAACGTACCAAGTACTGACACATAGAAGGGTCAGGGGTGACACGTACCCTCATCAAGGGGTGAAACATTTCATGTATCAATGTGTCTATAGGTTATGTGATACGTACAGATCTAGATGATGCATGGAACATCAAACTTTGGGTCCATGTAACCCTGGGTAACGTCACTAAACCATGTCACTTCAAACTGATCATCTTTCATGCCCATCGATATCACAGCTAAGGTACGTCCACGTAACCCTTGGATAAACTACCTTCGCTACTTCGTATCTTCGGCGTTTGGGGGTTTCATGGTGTAAACTTATCCTTTATCCTGGATTAGGTAAGCATCGAGATTACCATAGCCTAGATCTAATGGTTTGAGGATATCCATGTAACCCAAGAGATCTATGGATCATAGCCTATGCTCAAGGGTCCCTTGTGACCCATTGTTGAGCCACTCCTAGAGGGACATCTTTCATCCCAAAATACTCCAGTAAAATATGTGGCACCTGCCTCAGGTCACTGATGTCCCCTTACCATGTCACGAGGTTGCCACACCTGGAAATGACACCACTCGACACATGGGCCCCCACGTGATCTCAATGTGATACATGTGTCCCCATGATCGAATGCTCAAGAGGGGTCCCGAAGGATCCTTAGATCCACGGTCCACAATGCTTCGCGACTCTTGCCTTCGGAAGTTTTGACACTACCACATCCTTTTTCTCCTGAAGTGATCAACGTCGGGTTAACTTCATAATAGATCCGACGACTAGGAGAGAACCTGAAGGATCCCTAGATAAACAGTCCTTGTCACTTTGTGACTCTGTCCTTCGGGGGTTTTGGCTTCACTACCACTCCATTTTCCCAAAGCAGGACTTTGCTGACGTACCATGTGCGGGTCCCTCTTCCTAAATGATCAGACAGTAGGTGGGACTCCAAACTATATTTCCCAAATATACCACTCTCCTTCACTTCGTAAATTTGACATTCGGGGAGTTTGATGCTATAGCATCTCCATTCTCCTAAAGTGGAACTTCACCAAAGTCATCTCGGTGTAGATCCAAAGGCTGAGGGGACCCCCGAACATTCTTGATCGATGATTCACGCTACTTCACCATCAGTAGTTGGATCCCATTTTAAACAGTAAGATAGGTTCACCTAACCACTAGGTATATTGTCCATTGCAAGTCAACTTTTTGATAGCCAAATCTCCCGGTTACCTTCGACCAATTTGAGACTAGTAAGGTCGACAATACTCCGAATTCCAAGACTTCCGGAGCTTCGAAGCCAGGAGGACTTAGCTTCCTTAGGCTTAGCCTAAGGTTCCTAGGTGTTGTTCATATGGGTCATCCCGAATGGATCTCGTCCGCTAATATTCCAAACAAAAGGATCTTCCCTTTCAAGGCTTGAACCTCACTATCTTTCCTGAGATTTATCATGAAATGGTTAATGACTTGGGCATGAAATCCTAGTCGCACGGCAAGGAGTCTGAAAGAGATATCTTCTTCAGATGGACAGGTTCAAAATGACATGATACCTCCTATCTCAGTCGTCCTATAGTCTTGTGTTCCCAGATGCCTCAAGGGCTAAGCTGGGGCATACATACTATCAGTCAGAAGTATAAGTTCTGAAGGAGATAAATGCATACACATATCATGACCTTTGCACACATAAACCATTTATAGATACATATATAAACCCATGCATTCATCCATTATTTCATCTCAATACACGAAGTTATGAAACACTTATCAGAAATAGAAGGCGTGATGCGACTACTAAAAGGGGTGCTTGATTCCTCCCAACCATATGCTTAGTCACTCCTAATGAATTTACCACTGGCCACCCTCGAGCTAGACCACGATGCTTTGATATTGAATCTTTTCTTTCAGCTCAACAAAAGTTAGGGATGAAGGTTACTCTCCTTCTCTCGGCTCAGTAATAGATAGGGATGAAGGTTAGTCTCCTCCTCCGAGAGGATTTTGATAGTGGGTTTTACTCTATACCAAGTAAGGAGGTATGCCTGAGTACTTCTTCATTCACTCACCAGCCTCGTTTATGAGATTTTATCATAACCCTGCTAGCAACTTCTTGCATTCAGAACACACTCATTCTTCGTTCTTCCTTGAGCCTGAGAACTTAGTCTCTCTACTCTGCACTCTTTGCAGGTCTTCCTCTACCCACCACACCTTCCTTTCTTTCCTTCCGTAGCAATATTTTGTGTGGCCTGAATTCCCACTCCATGTTCAGGTCTGAAATCCTTACAGATGGGTGCTCTGCCCCATCACCTCATTAAATCTTGAGGAGGTCTTTCCACCTACCAACTTGACTGTAATTCATTTCTGGGTCAGAGGGTTGTTTTGATCCTGAGAAATTAAATCCAGCAAAGTATTGGTCTAGTGGATATTAACACAACCATTCATGGTCCCCTTCACCATCTCTTTCATAGCATTCATGGTCTCTCTTAGCACACCCCCTTCTAACAGTCATGCAACACTTATTCATTTTCTAGTAAATAATAAAATTTACATTCCTTGACCTTTTATACAAAGGTCCATCAAATCAAACATTCTGACATATTGAGTTTTCCATAGTCTCTTGGCCAATATAGATATACTTACAAACTGGGGAAACAGAGGTGTTACATTTCTCAACTTGGAACCTCCAACGTGCCTAGTTGGAATTTTGGGCCCCAACCAAGATTACCTTTTCTGGAAACGTTAAAATTTCTAGACCTATTAAATCTTGTGAATGATCAAGTCTTTCATCATCAAAACTATCCATCAGTCCCCACCAATATTCCTTTGGACATTCCAAATTTTGATGGTAAATTTGGGGAGGATCCAGGTGACCATGTGATGACATTTCATTTGTGGTGTTCATCGAATTCTTTAAACGATGATTCCATCTGGCTCTGTATTTTCCAGCGCACTCTTACGGGAGTCACGGTGAAGTGGTACATCGAACTTGATGGTGGAACATTTCACACGTTTCACGATCTCACTTTGGTTTTCCTTAACCACTTCCAACTCCCTGTACGGTATGATGTCAACACTGACCTCATGTCTACCCTTAAAATGGATAAGGCCTCTCACATATTGGATCATATCGAGAAGTGGTGGAGAAGGAAGAGGCTGATCAAAGCCAAAGTTCCTCCTAAATTATTGTTGGAGTGGTTCCCCATGTCTTTATTAACATACATCTATAAAGATGTATCTACATCAGGAGTCTTTTTAGAGGAAGAGGCGATATGTAGGACCCAATAGTTAGATCTGATCTATTCACAATATGGGATCCTTTATGAAATTATATTGGATTCACCATGACCTAGTTTTGATCCTATGAAAACATAAGTCAGACATCATGTCGATGGAATCATAGGGTCCATTAAAAGCACTAACACATATCTAGTTACTAACCAGATGAAACATATGACCATTCATCTATTTGTGGTTGTCCAATCCATGACTTTAACCGTTTCCACTATCCATTCATCATACGTTCATGTTGTACAATCGACGGCCCTAAAGGGTACCCATCAACCAAAGGGAAGAGTAACAAAGGAAAGGATAATAAAGGCAGTGGAAATAATAATAAAAATCCAAAATTTGATGTGAAATATGGAGGGGACAAAAATGAAAAGAGGAAGGTGAAATTCCCTTGTAAGATTTGTGGGGATGACCACCTTACCCATCAATGCCAAAAAATAGAAGAGTCCCATCGCCTGCTAGAGAAATAGCAACCTGTTGTACTAAAGAATCCATTCCCACAAGGGAAGAGTATGCAAGTAGGATATTCTACTACAAATCTGTAATGGGGCACTCAAAATGCACCTTTTTCAGACAGATCTATGTCATTCATCAATATGGTGAACCATAATATCTTCTAATTATGATAACCTTGAGTCGATGTCAAAAGGAAAAGAAACTTCTCATCCTAAAAATTCTCTCCATATAGAGAAACCTAAGAAGGAAGCAAGTCCATGCATACCAAAAGGTGTGTATAAGCGTGCATTTCACAACCCTAATGCTTGATCCGCACCCAACTATTCCATTGTTGAGAATTTGGCTCAGACGCCATGTGAGATGGCAACCCTAGAGGTGATCCAAATTTTCCCTGCACAATGAGCCACATTGTTCTCCATGATTAGGGTTGTTGACTCTTCGAGCTAGCTCATTATGAATTCCGATGTTACTTAGGTGAAGCCTCATCTTCCCTATCATGTAGCATTCTAGATTAATATCATGTACAAAAATCATGTTATTCGAAGGACCATCCTTGACAAAGGCACTTCAACATGTGTTGTGTCTTTGTCCCATTGGAAAGCTATTTTCTCCCCACAACTTCCCCCTTCTCCAACTCTTTTAACCACATTCAATGGGCAATCCTTTAGACCGCATGGTCTCATTTCCTCTTTTCCTGTCCATTTAGGAGGAAAGTTCATTTATGTGGAAGTTGAAGTAGTTGATGCTCCACTCAACTACAATATCTTGTTAGGAAGGAGTTGGACCTATGCGATGATGGTTGTCGTCTCGACGATTTTTAGAACTACGTATTTTTAATATCAATGGGTGTTACCCTCGCTATGTGAATCGATTGAAGGTATTTCACATTCCAGGATGGCCATGCCAATGTCTACAAAAAATATCACTTATCAGGCAATCCAACAAGCCACTGCAGACTCTAATTTGATTTCTTCTTCGACGGAAGAAGACAGTCATTTTTCGTAGCCTATTTGGTCTCAAAATTATTTGACCTCCCTCGACTGTCTTGACAA
This sequence comes from Picea glauca, assembly GCA_000966675.3. NCBI lineage: Eukaryota > Viridiplantae > Streptophyta > Pinopsida > Pinales > Pinaceae > Picea > Picea glauca. The sequence continues at coordinate 274,604 of JZKD02S1674187.1, forward strand.
CATATTTCCTTATAAGGAATCCATTATATAGGAAATTATAGGGATATATTGACCATGGGAGTATATGCATCATCGATCATATTTCCTAATGGAAATCAATTGAGTCAAAAGTTAATATTTTTGGCAACCATGAGTGGAGATGTTGATCAGTCTGTGGACCCCTTGGAAAAGAATGATATGTTTTCCAAAGGGAACATGGATAACATATCAGAAACCATTCTGATCAACATCTCTAAGACTGTCGACGTCATTGAAAATGTTTTATTAGTGCAGACTGTTCTCCTGAAGATATATGTACATATACCTATTTGTTCAAAGAGTACCATGACATTTTCTCTTGGTCTTACAAAGAAATGATAGGCATAGATACCCACATTTTCAAACATGATATTCTCACTTACAAAAATGATAAGTATGTTTGACAGAAGTTACGACCGGTTAATACCAGGAAGGCGGAAATCATAAAGGCTAAGGTTGAAAAACTACTTAAGGAAGGTTTTATTTATCCAATTCTTCTCACAAAATGGGTATCAAATATCATTTTTGTTGATAAAAAGTAAGGAACCATACTCATTTGTATGGATTTATGAGATTTGAACAAGGCTTGTCCGAAAGACAACATCCCCACACCCTTCATTGAACATATTATCGGTGAGTGTGTGGGAAGTGAAATCTTCTCCTTTATGAATGTATTTTTCAGATAAAATCAAATTTCGATCCAACCCAAGGATCAACATAATACAACATTCATATGTCCTTGGGGGACTTTCATGTATCAAAAGATGCCTTTTATCCTTAAAAACATTGGAGATACGTTTCAGCAGGCCATGTCGTTCATTTTCCATGATTTGAAACATATCGTTGAAGCTTATATGGATGACCTCATTTCTCTCTCTCACAACAGAGTAGATCATCCAACACATCTTAGAGTCATTTTCAAAAGGTGTCATTATTATTTTATTCGGTAGAACCTAAATAAATGCAATTTCTTTTTCATTCTAGGACGTCTGTTGGGTTTCATAGTATCCAACAAGAGGATCATGGTCAATCCACTAAAGGTGGAGGCAATATTTCAGTTGTCGCCCCGCAAAATATTCATTAGTTGCAGAGTGTACAAGGAAAGGAAAATTTTCTTCGACAATTCATAGAAAACTATGCTGACATCACCAAGGGATTCATGCACTTGTTGAATAAAGGGGCACCCTTTTTTTAGGACGAGTTCACACAATGATATTTTAATGCTCTCAAGAAATCGCTAATGTAATCCCCTCTACTTAGTCCTCTGGAATATAGTAGGGATGTCCTATTGTATATCGTGGCAACAAAATCCACAGTTGGTATGGTTTTGGTTCAAGAGGATGATAGCTCGCAAGGGAAAGTCATATTTTATCTCATTCGTGGTCTGATTAGGCCTGGACTTAACTATTCACATATTTAAAACATATCCTTAGAAATTTTCCACGATGTCAAGAGATTACAACATTATATTTTACTTCAGAAAACCATTGTAGTCACCGATGTCAATCCATTTCAATACGTCCTCATGCGACGTATAGTTGGGGGAAAATACAATAAGTGGATTTTTATTCTGCAATAATTTGACTTGGACTTTGTTAATTCCAAGTACAAGAATTATTTGGTTTTTGTCGAATTGATGTCAGAAAACTCTCGAGAGGATGAGAAAATTGTAATTACGGATTCATTTATGGAAGAATATTTTTTCCTTATCGCTTCCAATGATCCTTGGTATGGAGATATACTTATATGTGTACATAATCACAAATATCCTCTGCATTATTCATGGGATGATCGACGGCGGATTCACCACCAAGCAAAGAATTACCTCATAATCGACGACACTTTGTATCATTATGGGGTCGATTCAATTCTTCATTGTTGCTTAACCCATGAAGAAGCGGAGTCTATGTTAAGTGACTTCCATAGTAGCGCATGTGGTTTTAATCTATCTGGTTTGGAAACAACCCAAAATATTTTACGCACGGGGTACTTTTTGTCAGCGATCTTTAAATATTACATTGAGGTGATCAAAAGGTGTCATCCTTTCTAGATATTTTCTCGAAAAATTTGTGTGCATCCTGCTCCAATATTTCCTTTCATCATTGTTGGTCCACTTACAAAGTGTGGAATTGATTTCAGTACATGCCACTTGTTGGATATGTTTTGGTTGATCCAAGTTCTACTTTAATTTTCCTACAAAACCCTACAAACCATCGGCTCTTATGGCGACCAGAAGGCAACATTGTGCATAGAGTGCACAATGAAGTCTCACCCGAGACGGATTTATGGGTGGCTGCAGGAACCAGATGTATGCATCCTTGGAAGGGATATAATTTCTTTGGAGGTGTTAGGCATGCTTCTTTACTTCAACATTCATCAAATATACTATTGTACCATATCATTAAGTCCAGACCCACCATACTGTAACCATATTCATTCATTAAACTTCATTCTGCAGTAAATATCAGAACTACTCTACTGCGCATTGCATTTTACTTCTACTAGATTCATTCATTCATCATAAAAAAAGTAACTACAAGAAATAAAATAAAAAATTCCACATAGTGACACAATGTTTTACCATGGTTCACCCCCCCTAGGCTACATCCAAAAATATATGGCATTCTTTGCTTCTTTATTATTATCCATCAAGGTTCTGTGTTGTGAGTATTACATCATAATTTTGGCGATAATGGTGAGGCTGAAAAGGTCACACCAAGATCCACAACTTGTGAAATTACCCTTGGTTACAATGCATATCTCTCAAAACAGAATCATCTCCAAAACTACCTCCACAACTCAAGCAAAAATAACTCTCAAAAAATAGGTCACTCAAATTATTCTCTCCCAACTACTCAACTATCATCACTCACTAGATATCTCTCCATAGATATTACAACACATATTTATACTACCAAAATGGATTAAAACCAGTTACAATCATGACCAAAATCCTAACCCTAAGTGCATTAGGTTTTTCCACATTCTAACTCCCTATGCGTGGTTGATCCGCTTCCTCTTTCCTTCCTTTGACTTTATTGCTTCCTCACATTGTGTTTCCTTATTATCCAATGCACTGATTTTTATTGTTATCTGATGTGCTGATTTGCCTTGTTATCTGGCATGTGCTCCTCTCCTTCTACCTTTTCCAACTGTCTTCCTTGATTGTTCCATTGTTCCCAAAAATGTCTCGTGCCAAAAGGCCCCCAACATTCACCTGTGGCTCGTCCTGAGCCACTCAAGAAGGGTTTTCATCCTACACTGAATTCTCCAATGCATGGAATTTTACTGCGATATATTCAACTCAAGTGTTTACCTGTGCACTCTTCTCTGCTACATAATCCACAGTCTATGTAGTGATATGGTCCTTTAAAAAATCTTCGGTCTCTAAGATGATTTTTTCAATCTTCCCCTTGGCTGCATAAATATCAGTCAACATTTGTTCTACTCCTTCTTGTAGTGGCTCCAACTTAGCCTGCCTTCACTGCTTTTCTGCCTATATGCTCTTCAACTTTGTCTACAAGTTATTCAATTCCTACGCACTCTTCATCCTATATGATATGTTCAAGTATTTTTTCCTCTGCTTGAGTTCATGCACTACAATATTTACCCCTTCTTCATTCTGTTCTAATTCCTTCAATTTCTCATCTTCATGGAGATTAGTCCATAATTGTGTGCTCCTATCATATAGCTCTGTGATTTCCTGACTTATTTATGCAATACTCTCCTTACGTCTTGTCACCTCCTTATCCCTCTGTGTTATTTCCTCTGGTGGCATGATAGGTGCTAGGAGTTCATTCAACTATGTATGTGATTCATGTATGCCTCCATATCCTGCACTATATTTTCGATCTTCTCCTTTGTTGGTAAATTCTCCCCTTCTTGTGCATTGTCAAGAATTGTTTTAAAGACTTCCTCCACTTTCTACTCCATTCTTCCAATGTTCTTCTTTGTTGTATCTCTATTGAACTGCACCTATTCAACTTTCAACTTCAATGTCCTCTTTAATTCATTGGTGAGTTCTAGACTTGTGGCATCTCCACGTGCCCTCCATTGTATCTCATGTGTGCCACTAACTTGAATTTTATATAGTGCCTTTGTTGGAACCTTGGGCAGTGCCAAGTCCAAGTGATATATGTCCTTTAACTTCTTATGCGTTCTCTCCTCATCAACCTGCAACATATCCTAAGTAATACAAAATGTTTCACTCCCCATTGATATTATTTGTATCGTCTCATGCACTTGAACTGATCTTTCTTGTGAAGTTTTTTGTTGCACTTGTTCTCTCTATTGTGCGCCAGTAAGTTGAACTTGTTCCAATTCCTTCTTAACCTATGTCAAATTCTTGACTATTTATTCCCTTTGTTTCTCTGCATCATCCCACGCCTCTACTGTGTGATCATGTACTCTCTCTGCAACCAGCTCCACATCATCCTCTGTTAATGTGAATTATGGAACACCCTTATACACCTTCATCTTCTTGTGCTGAACTCCTAACTGCAATATTGTCCTCTTCATGGGAAATGCATCTATCTGCAATGATATACTTAGGAAGTACATGTTTGGTAGATCTCCTCCTCCTAGTTCCTCTTGCGTAGGAACATTATTATCCTTGTGACTTATGCGCGGTCCTTCTCCTGCACTAAAATTTTTGGGATAGGGTTCTTCTTCCTTGGCTTTCTAATTGTTTTGTTCCCCCATTTTTCCTTCACATGCTCTACTACCTTTATTGTATTTGTTGCTTGACTATTTGATTTATGTGAAGTGTCAGCTTCTTCTTGCTACTTATATTTTGATCCCTTCTTGGAAGCTATTGGTATTTCAATTCTTCAGGCTAGTCTTTCATCGCCCATTGTGTCGTTTCTACTGTCACACATTATCTTATTTGTAACCATTCCTTCTTGGGATCCCTTTTTGCCTAGATCCACATATTGTGTCTGGAAGCCTTAAATTTTTATATGATTTGATTCTCTTCCACCACTTCTAGTGGTATCCTCCATGTCTCAGCCAACTTTTCCTGCATTTCATCATAATACATAGAAAATATGTTGGAGTTTTCCTTCCTTTGTTTTTCGTCTGAAGTATTCCTTAATGTCGTATACTTAGTTGCGCGACACTTTCCTGGACTTGGGTAAAAGTCATTGTATTTGGGTTCTCCCCAACCCACCAAAGATATCAATATTATCAACCATGCATAATGGAACTCCATTCCAAGATCCTATGCATCCTTACAGTCATACAAAAATAAATTTAGAAAATATGGGGTCCAACTTAGTAGAGTCCCCTTTACGCACTATGCGGTTTTTGTTATAACTTTTGCGAGTGCTTCTTCCTTGCGACATTTTCTTAGAAGTTTGCAAGTCATCATATTTTTTTCCAACCTCATCACAGGTTCACTAATTTTGTTAATTATGACTCCCCGGAACCCTCTCTCAGTGCCATATGTATTCTTCATCTCCTCTGCTAGAGCTTTCTCCTTTGACTTATCATTCAAATATTGTTCTGGATTTTCTCCATATGTTGGAAAACATGTAATACTACAATTAAATCTACATCTATTGATATCATCTTGTCCATCCATAGAACACCCCCATGGACCAAGGACAATGTTTGTTTCACACAGGCATTGACATCCTTTCCCCTTCCAAAATGGGTAATTTCCAATAGGTTCACGATACATGTGTTATACAACCCTTGTATCCACTGCTTTGGCTCTAAAATTGGTACCCCTGATGAAGTTGTACCTTTTTTTTTCCATATAGACTTGTGGCATAAACTCAAGGATTTTGTCTCTATCTATAATATCATGATCTGAATACCTCAATTTATCCACACATCCTAATATGTCAGGAAGAATCGTGACTCCTTCAGGTGTGCGCAATAGTGTCAGTTTTTCTTCTTTCTGTTTGCACGGTGATGTTTGTACTATATGTTTTCCCTTTGTATTTATTGTTACTGTCAATGGCCTTGATTCTTGTTGTGTATCTTCTTTGTATTACGTGTCTAAATCTTGTTTTCATGTAACATATCCTACCAGTACTTCCTTTGTTTTTTGCACTTGATCTACAATAAGGTTCTGCGCTTCTTCATCATGTCCTCTAGGATCATCTGACTCTGGTATTTCATCATTGTGCTCATCCATATGTTATGGTGCTCCTAATTCGAGTTGTTGTGTGAGGTTCTGCTATGTGCTAGGGTTTCCTTTTTCTTCCCGTGTCTTGACCTCCATCTCTTCTGTTGTTGGAACATGATTTTCTTGTTTCTCCAAAATCGTTGGGATAACTGGTTCGATCACTAGTGAATTAATAGCAGCAATGTCTTGTTAAGCCCTAATATTGGCTCATTACCACTTAATTGGGGCATATTAGATTAGTAATGTTATTTTATTTATTTCGGCTTTAGGCCATTAGTTGTGATTTAGATTAGTAATGTTA